>JAQGAZ010002229.1:0-19558 GCA_034692225.1 Polydesmus complanatus
AAAAACCCCCCCCCCCCCCCCCCCTCTCTCCTTTTCTGTAAACTTCCATCTTGTTACTTGTCATCGACTTCATACACGCACTTGATTAGCGCGCGCTCTTTGCTCATTTTCTTTCAATATGCAATTTTTTTTTTTCTACAGTACTTTCCTTTCTTCATCATCTCCTTTTTATCCCGTTTTAATTACTTATCTTTTATACGGTTACCTTATAACTTAATATAAAAGGACTTGAGTTTCGAATGGGAAAATACTTTTAGGATCGTACCGGTACCTTGAAAAGAAAATACTCGTATTACGGTATCGTATTAATTTGCTTATGAAACTGAAAAATTTAGTTTTATATAAAAATCATATTTTTAATTAATTAGAATAACGTTTATTTAAAAAAGTTAAGGGATTTTATAGGTTATCAAATGTTTGAGTTGTTGAATATGCACGGCGCGGCATAAAAGTAATGCGACTTTATTTATTACGAAGGTTTTAAATCAATGCTTTTAAAACAGATGTCTAGGGAAGAAGTTCCTCTACTATTACTGACAATTCTAGAACCCTGGAAGTGGAACCATGTACGTTTGGTTAGGTACCATTTTCTCCATGTTGTTCATGGAGTTTTGTCCATTTTGTTTGAGTTTTTGAGGAAAAAGGGCTCCACTCTCCTGATCTTGGTATTGAGGCTTTTTTTTATGTTTCCTCAATTTAAAATCTACTTGAAAGGTCGGCATTTGGCAGTCAAAAACTGTGACAGAATGGTTCGCTTTCTAGGGTTCCAGAACTGTTACCGGTATTGAGAGTTTGAGGTGATGTTCTTATATCTTTTATACCACACCGTGTAAAAGCAGTTTATTGAATATTTCTTACAAAATAATTAAATTCTTATTTGAATTTTATTGATTTCAGATATTTATGATTTGTAGTTTCCGTATTTATATAAGTTCAGAGATTGTCTTTCGAAGAATGCACAGAGTTGTTTTTTTTGCGTGCTTGCTACTAGTTTCGTTGTTTATGGGAGAAATTTAGATATTGATTTGCTTGTTTCGGGCGAAAATATAACACTGAAGAAAAAAAAGGTTTTGCCCGTGTCATTCATCAAAATTTTCTATCAATTTCTTTTTAAGAAAATTGCGTTCTAATGGTAGCATAATATTCCGTCGTTTGGTTTTTTTACTATGCTGACGCGCATATTTTTTTTCTAAATAACTATTTCATAAATTGTAACTCTTTGAATGAAAATGTATCACTGTGTTTATTATTATTATTATTTTTTTTTATCTAATTTTTTGAGGGCTGAGTTTTATATAAATGAGAAATATTAGATGAAGAGAGTTAATAATATAAATAGGTCGATGAGTGATGGGGCAGAATAAAGGTAGAAAATGATGCGCGGGTAGAAAAATGATGCATGAAAGCAACAAAAGTTTCTTACTTCGTCGTTTAGTTTGAAAAAAAAAAAAAAAAAAAATAGTGATTGCTTCGCTCTCGGTGCTCAACTAAAGTGAATCGATCGACAAAATTTCTTTCCGCGCTCTCTTTCGCTTTCATAAAAGGAGAGAGATGATGGAGATGAGAGATGATACCAGAAAAATGGATTCGCACTCTCATTGCCGGAGAATTGAGAGGGCTTGCTATTTGGCTGCTGAGATCGTGAGGGATGGCCCCGCCCGACCTCGCTAGATTACCATTTGGGTTAGAGCGGAGCAGGTGCGCCATTTTCTCATGCATCTTTTACAATTTTAGTTCTGGTTAAGAGCAAACTTTTTTCTTTTTTTCCTTCGAGTTGATGACAGGAAATTGCGTCTTAAATTTGTTAAATTGCTTCGAAATTTCGCTAATTTAAGTTGCGATTAGGAGAAAGCTTCTGTGCTATTTCGAACAAATTTTCGAAATGGGGAGTATAAAAAAAATAATTACAAGCTTATTTGGGGGTTTTATTATGACTATTATTTTACTTACAGAAATTTTTATGTAGGCTAATATTAATTTTGATCAAAAGTTAAAATATGAAATTGTTATTTTCGAATTTTTTTAAATTTTAAATTTGCGTAAATTATAGAAAATTTTTTTTGCCTCACGAAATTAAGATTTATTTAATACCGAACAGTAGATTCGAAGTTGTGACGTAAGCAGCTTTGAATAAAAATTATTTTTAATTATTTTGCATTATTTTTTTATTTCCAAAAACCAAACAAAAAGTTTGTTTTGCGAACGTTATTATAGGCCTACTATATTTATTAAATCTGCCAATTTTTTTTAGTACATGTACAGTAGTTTGTGCCCGTTTTATTTTATTATTGAGCAATTATTTTATTGCTTTAATTTTTTTTATTATTATTTTATTAATTTATTTTTGTTTGTATGTGACAGCGAAAAGTAGTTGAGGAATGGTTGCGGAGGTAATGCCAGATGTATACGTTTGATTAAATGCGTAATACGAGTCCATTCTTTGAATAAACACAGCCTAGATATTGTTCGTTGGTGGGTGGTGCATCACCTGGGGTAGGAATGCCATTAGTAAATTGAATCCTTTCACAGATGAAAATTTATGAGGAAATGATCGGCGGGGGGTGCCAAGGGTGTGTCGCGTCCGTTAATCATCGGCAACTCACTCGATGCGACTCTGCTGCTGCTGCTGCTTTCATTATGCAACGACAACGTCATCTGACGATGGAGATAGCGTGTCAAACGCTTTTGTCTTTTCTACGAACTTACTTTTCGCTGAATAGAAATAAAAGTAAAGAAGAAAAAAAAAAAAAAACACACAAAATTAAATAATGTTTTGTTTGTTGCTTCTGTTCCGAGATATAAAAGTGTTATGTGTGTGGCTCGGAGGAGAAAAGTAGAACTCGCGCAGCCCGAGTCCACTTCCGATTTTTTTTTTCGTTCTTTCTATCTTTCTCTTTACCTAATTGCGCCAATCAAGGCTTGGAAATGGGCTGAAATGTCGAAAATAAGTTTGCTAATCGACTCGGGAGGAAATAATTTTCGATAATTACCCTTTTCAGTTGCTTTTGGCACGCGTTGCGCTCGCTTTGGCAACGACGATTAAAGAAAAAAAAAAAAAAAAAAGGATTCCGCTCTATCTAATCTAATCGTTGATTAACTTTCCCGATGCAATTTTCTTATTAATAATTAATTTTAGGTGTAGGGAAGAGAGTAGGAAAAAAAGCCGTTTAAAATGAGCAAATTTTACCATATTAACCGGGGCATCTATTTTTTTTTATTTTGGGGATTTACAAAAGCGGTTTACGGAATCTTATTAAATTTCATACAGTAGTTAAATTTTGGTAAACCGAAGTTGTTAGGGCGTTGGGTAAAAAAAAAAAAAATTGGTTAAAATTTTTTACGTGAGTGACGTTGTATTCTGGGTGTCAATTTTTTCTACATATTTTTCATTAAAAACAGTTTCAAAATTCCTAATTTCGTTTGTAATACTGTATCTAGTAAATTGAATAATGAAATATTAAATTTAAATAATGAATTTTTTTTTTTATTGAAAATTATTACAGTATGCAATTTTACGAAATACCACAAATAATTAGCAACATTGTGAAGACAAAATTTTAATTTATTATTTTAATTAAAAATAATAAAATATGCGCTCGAATTTCCGGAATAACAATATAAAACGAAAAATAATTTTGAAAATTTTTTTTTCGTAGAAATTGTTTTATGAATTCAATATGACGTAAACTAACACTTATTTTTTCAAGGTAATTTGCGATATAAATAGTTTTGTCGCTAGCGAGATCTAAGGGGTTGAAATAGCCTTCTCCTTAGGGGAATTAACGAATTATCGCTCTGATTATTTCCAAGTTCCAACGGTGAATATGATTATTTCCCCCGATTTAAATGCCGAGGACGTTTTATCTACCGTACCCTTTTTTTTCTACTCTGGCTTCTACTGTATAATAGTTTATTTTACTGAAAATTTAAATTTTTATTCTGTATTTATATAAGTTTTGTTACGTCATAAATATGGTAGTTTATTGCGCGGGAGCAGCTTTTAGTCATATTTTAGCCTTGACGTAATTAGCTTTCTGGTCTCGGGAGCATCGTTTGAAAATACCGGACATTGATATATACGAGCATATACCGTATGCAGATGACCGAGATGCAAATGGGCGAATGAAAAATATTTACTTAACATGTGAGTCCCGGGTGCCACGTTTATCTGTCCAGAATGACGTCCAAAAGTTGTGGCGTCGGATGTGAGGATTATGCGCATCCGTCAGCGTTGCGTCGTTAAAAATGCTACGCTTTTTATACTCATTACTTTATTATGATGATTATTATTATGCTGATGTTATGTACAGTATTAGGCGAAGGGTCAGTTTAATATTATGAGCGGCATACTCTTTTGTTGTCTGGCGTTTATTACCCCTTCCGATTTCTTCCCACTCGTAATCTCGGGAATGCAAATTGAGAGGGATTTGAAAAAACAGTGGGGACGAGCGAGGAGTTTTGATTAAAACAGATTTTAATTAATTTGCTAATTATTAGCGAATCAAAGCGGAATGGGTTTTAATTTTTATGTATAAAATTCCGCTGGTTTTTATCTTTTTGAATTTAGTTTTAGTGTAATGAGGAGTGGGTTTTTCTTCTGGAAGTGAGTTGCTGCAATTGTTTTTCTTTTTGAATGAAATTGAAATACAGTGTAATACCGTAAAAATTTTTATTTTGTAAACTCAAAACATAAAAATTAATTTCAAGCAATTAAAATAACATTTTGATGAGTAAGGCTAATCTTATTTTTGGTTTTTGTTTTCTTTTTTTCAGCATATAATTTGTTGCATTTTCTGGTTTATTATTTTTTTTCTTAGAAAAAAACTAATTTGTATTTCAAAAATGTAAGGTGCTTTGGGGGTATTAGGTTTCTTTAGAATTGTCAAAAAGCGTTTGCTAGGACAATTATTGTTAGTGACGTTTATTTTCTATGGAAAATGTTTGGTTTGAATAAATCAACTTTTTACTATTGATGATAACTTGAACGTTTACTGTAAGAGCACTTTTTGTTATCGTTGACTTCTTTGCTCATTTATGAGTTGTTAGTTTTGTCTATTTCAGTAATAATTGTTTTGACAGTACAAAATCCGCTGCATGTCACGCGGAATTTGAATAGTAATTTATTTTCCATTTGTTGTGCTGCAGCAAAATGCCTGTTGTTTTTTTCTCCTATTTTTGCGATGGTTTTGACAAGGAAATTATTTTTGAGCGACTCAGAAGGGAAACTGATCAACAATTTGTATCAATTTGATGAGTGGATTTTCGTCTCACTGTCAAATTTTTTTTTCTCCGTCAAACTTTTGTTTTTTTCGATCGGGGTACAAATAAATTATCGATTGTTTCGAGATTTATTTCGTTAAACATATCGGATGAATGCGCCGTGCATTGGAAGGGAATATCGTAATTGAATATTATTTGGATATAAAAAAATATGTTTACAATTTATAAAAAGTATTTATTTTTTATTTAATCGTGGATATTATTAATCGATTTTTTTTCTTCTTAATTGTACTGTGTTTTTTTATAACAATTTTCAAAACAAGATGTGTAGAAAAAGCATGGGATAGCATGGGAAAATCGGAGGAACGTTTTTGAGGTGGTCTCGAAATGGAAGGTGGTCTTGGGTAGATGAATCGCAACAGGTTATTAAGCAAATACGAGTGGTGTAATAAGAGTAATGTTGTTTACGAATCCGAAAGAGAATAAGCTCATTCTTAATGCAGTTACAAGTCACTTTTACTTATAAAGAGGGTGATAAACCAAATATTATAATTTTTTTTTTATTTTTTTATGCGAAAGGTTTTAAGCGTAAATAATGAAAAGTTACTGGATTTAATGGTAAATAATATAATAAGTAGGAAATTGTATTCTCGTTGCTGTTGTTTTCGGATCGATGTAGTATTGCCGGCCCTCCTTTTTTTTTAATCAAAATTGATGTTGGCTCGGGGTTTTCGTTTCCACTGTTTTGCTGAATAGACGTGAAAGACGTAAAAATTAAGTTTTGTTTACGGACCATCAATCTTAAACCATACAAATGTCCCATTTTCTTTTTTTCGTTTTCTCTCTCTCTTTCTCGTTGCGTCGGATAAGAACAAGTCAAATGTCAACAAGGGATAAATTGGATGTGACTTCTCACTTTATGACAAATGGAAGTTTTTTTTCCCCCGAACCTAAGTTGTTGGCCTCTTTCCTACCTCTGCATGACATTGGCTTTTTTTTTCTTCTTTCTGTACTTTTTCTTTTTTTGTTGTTGTTCCTGGCGTAACGCCCACGTGACGACGTCGTACACGTGCGGGGTTTGTTAGCGGTCGTTCTACCGTGTTCACCGGACTCACACCCCTCGCCTAGACCTCGGACAAAACGGAAACGCAATCTTTTTGTGCTGCGCTTTATGCCAACTCATCGGTTCTAATGTTACTGTTGATAATATACAGTAGCGCTGGTTACGACAATATTGAAATTAGACGTTATAGATGACGTAATTATCGTCTTTTGTTAGCAATTAAATGCCTTTCACTTTTTTTTTTGTTTTTTTCCCCAATACAGTGGACGTTATTTAATAGACAAAATTTTGATCGGTGATCTAGAACAAATTTTTAGAAGAAAGAGAGAGAGAAAAAATGCTCCGAGTCATTTTTTATTAATACAGTACTCTCAGTTCCAAGTAAAACGCGTTTTTGATAACCGCGCAGGGGAATTAGATCACTGCCGGACCATGGAGCCTTTTCTTACACGAGTTAATTTTACTATTAATTTTCTGATTATTTTTTAATTTTATTAAAACTTGGAGTAGCGATTTTCACTACGTTTTAAAATTGATTTACATAACGATGTTGGCTGGTAGTGAAAACGAGGTTTATTTAATCGTGATTTTTGCCTATAAATGCGGGAAAAACTTAAGTCGAGCGTATTTTATATTGAAAGCTATTGTTTGAAGTTGGTTTCAGTCGTTGATTATTTATTATTTGTGAGTTTTGGGTGAGATGGGTGAAATGGAAAAGTTGTTTGAGAATGGGTTCTCTCTGATAGAAAGAAAATGGCGTTGTTTGTTTTAGGTCAACATGACGTACGAGTCTTAAAACGAGCGTTGATGCGTGCGGCGCTGTTGATAACGATGCTTTTTGACACTTTACATAGTTATTACGTCTATTACAAATGATGATGGCCGTTTAACATGCTAAGAAGTGGCAACGCGTGACGACGACGAGGCAGTAACGCCGCCGCCGTCACTGCCAACACAAAATTCAGCTTTTAAAAAATTATTACAATTTTTTTTTTTGGTTTGGAAATTGTTTGTTTTTATATTTTTTGTGGTGTGTGTACGCGCATTTTTTCGAGTAGGCCTACATATTTTTGAAATGGGAATTTAGGAAGATAAAAATGTATTAAATTCGCGTTTAAAATCTGAAAACTATTTATTTAGAAGTTTAGATATAAATATTTTAAAATGCTAAATATGTTTCTCAAACTTATGACCTATTTTGAAAATTATTAAATCTCTGAAAGGGAATGAAAACATTTTTTGCGGGAAACAAAATAATAGACACGTATATTGTTGGACGTTGCGCAACTAGTGTTTTACTTAATAATTATTGTTGAACAGTGAGGTGTAGTAACAGTTTATTACGTGAATTTTGGGCGAGAAACTGTTTATTTTTATTATAGGTTTTTGTCAGTGGATGTCAGTCTGATGTTATCGGCTGAAATTACGATGAGGCGCCTCAGGTACATCAGACTCCTCACATCACCTTTTTTTCTCTTCTTTTTGTTACGAATTATAACATTTTTTTCTTTCTTTCTTTTCACCGATCCATTTTTTGTAACAACTTTTAATTTTAAACTAAAATTGCGACGTATCCGCTAGCGATTCCAAGGATTTTTTTACGCGGTGTAATGATGACTTAGGTACGCCATTAAAACCGGCGTTATTTATTTATTTATTCCTACTTCCGATGAAAACGATAGTAAATTATCCAACAAAATTTGCTAAAAAACAATTTATTCGGTAGGCGATAGGAATTCGGAAAAACAAAAGTGAGATTTAAAGAGATCATTAAAAAAATCAATTGCCGGTTGCAACTTTTAAAGTTATTATTTGCGATGGATTTCGAATACGAAACGAGCTGAAGGCGAAATTAAACGCTTATCTAATATACACTGTACGTAGTTGTAAGGGCTCCACGGTGTGCTCGTTGGTGGTTTTTTACATAATTTTGTTTATCATTTTTATTAAAACTAAAATTGTATGTTTGCATTTAGGTAGCCAAATGGTTGACGGATTTTATTGGCGCTATATCAGAGTTTTTTGTTAGGAAAATACATATAATTGCTATGAAACTCTCGAAAAAGGTGTCGTTATTTTCTAAGACGTTATAACCAAGTTCTAGATGCTTGTAATATTATTTAATATCGTTGATTTGAAAATTTCGTTAAATCGATGTTTTACGGAAGCTGAACCGTAGATTTTTTGCGCTAGTGACGTTGGTTCTAACCAAGTTTACCGCATAAAAGAATTTGACCTTTTTTCTTTCAGATTTTTATCCAGAAATTTTTTTTTTTTTAAGAGATTTTTATTATAGATAAAAATAAGTTTTAATAGTATACAGTATTTTATTATAAACATAAATTTTATCGCGTAACAATAAAATTTGATGATAGTTGAGCAAAAATAAATAACGATACAATATTTAAATAATTCGTTTATTACCCGGTGTTTTGGAAAGCTAATCAAGCGTGTTAATCGAGGGATGAGCGCAGTATTTGGCTTCGCGTGTGAAGTAACAATAAGCCGAGGTAATGTAATTACGTTTTTTTTCGTTAAAATAACAGCGCGTAGTCGCAAATTTAGGTGGTGGAAGCGGAAAATAGGCGATATCTGTAATGTTTGGTAAATGACAAATTACAGGTATTAGAAGTGTTCATGAGCCACGAAAACGAGAGAAAAAGATGTATTCGTGGAGAGAGAAAGAGGTAGGCTTGGTCGGGAATAAAGATGTTATTACCTCGGCCAACCGATAATAATCTCTATCGACTGATATCATTATTTAAGTCCTTGTTTTATCAGTCATCAGCCATTCTTTTCTTTCTTTCTGGTTTTTTTTTTTTTTTACTCTCGCGCATTAAAGAATTATTATATACCGGTACTTCAAAAGTCGATTTATACGAGGGTTTTTGCTTCTCGAAATTCGTGCAAACGGAGGTTAAAAATCAATGTAAACAATATTTTTAAGTTACTTTTAAAATAAAAATCAATGAAGTTCTGGGCCATTCTGTTGTTTTAGGTACTTTTTCGTACTGTAGTTGAAAATTGTAGAATGTGCGCGGTGATTGATAATGTGTAATCTTCGGTCTGGTGGCCACTCTGCCCGTAGTGAAATCGGTCAATTCCTATAATAATATAATATTATTTAAGATGGCAGATGTTGAGGGTGCAGGCGAAATTAGCTGTTCTAATAAGGACGAGTGATTCCTCGGTGGGCGGGGCCACGGGCGAGATACGGGATGTGCACACGACCTCGCGTTTTGTTGCTCCAAATTTATGACACTTTTGGAGTTTAAAAAAGGTAATAATTGCATTAAAGGTAATAAATATTGCGAAATGGGAGGGAGAGAGAGAACGAGTAGATAGGATATTTCGGAAATTAATTTTTTTTTTGTATTCATTTTTCAATGCTGTATTATTATTATCATTTTTTCCCTCGTTTAAAAATAATTTATTTGTCATCAAGCTGAGATCCTACTATGTGGAAGAGTACATGCAAAGTAATTATTAGAATTCTATTATCAAAAAATCTTGAATTTTTTTTCAATTATTGGCATCAACATTTTGAAGGATGTGACTATACCGAGAACTGTACGTAAAAGAAGCGAGCTATACATGTACTTTTAACATGAGAAATAAATTATTTTAATTTATACTCTAATAGTAACGACAGTTGAACTTGGCTATAACGTTAGGTCGGTTGTAACGCGAGTCCCATCGCAGTCGTACAGTGAAACTTCTATTTCGAGACCACTGCTGGGACTGATTAAAAGTGGTCTTCAAATAGAGGTGGTTTTCCGATAGAAATTCTTTTTCTTACAAATTTTTTTTTTTAAATTAATTTTATTCAATTAGTAGAAATTTTAATTATTGTAGAAACTTCTTCTAATATATTTCTAATAACGGTTTAAAATAAGTTTTAAAACAATTTTTGAATTAATATCATGCTGATTAAGCAAATGCGATTCATTATTATTTTAATAATTCAACTGTTTAAAAAAATATATATTATTCGAACGAGAAAAATCTTCCGGCTAATTGCAATTAAGAAGTTTTTTTAAAAAAAATAAAGAAGAAGTTAACAAGCTCAAATATAAAATATAAACTTTAGCCATCCAAGTCGTTGGAACTAATTCAAACTTTTTTTTTTTTGAACCTTAAGTTTTAATGCTCCGAGCATAAACGCTCCATCATTTCTACGACCTTAAATCGCCGTTTCTTTTTTTTTTTTTTTTTATTAAAAAAAATGTTTGCAGAAAGGAGTTAATGTTGTACTTAAAGTGTGACAACATTTTGAAACTCATGTTAAGTCTAATGCGCTGCCATTTTCACACGCTCGTATTTACTTTTTATCATGCACCCGAATAACAGTAATATGGAAAGTTGCGATATGAAAATATTAAAAAAGAAAAGAGAGAGAGCTGTAAAGTGGGAGTTCGAAAAAAATTTGAAAAATTAGTTTTAAGCTCATCATCTCTTTATGTAGATGTCGTTGGAGTAAAAAGGCTAAGCCACTGAATAAACATTTCCTGAATTCGACTGCAGTTGGAACTGATCCGATCTTAGAAAATGGTAACAAAGAGTGACAAGGTTGTAACGACGGGTCGAGAGTATGAGAGAAGGATGGGGTTGAAAGGGGGGGAAATTTTTTAATATTATTATATATAAAAAAAGACGGTATCTGTTATCTAAAGTGTAAAGCGGGATTAGTGCGTGCGGTGTGGGTAGAGGGCGCTAGGCGTGTGAAAACGACGAACATTAATAGTTTTGCGGTTTGGCTTTACCGGGTATTATCATTCTAATCAACACTAATGTTTAGTGTCAGTTTAGTCTTTTCTATTGTTGTTTCGTCTGGTGAGGAGATGAATGAAGGTATTATCTGTTCGCTCTCACACGGCGAAGAATCACTTTTGAATATTATGACGCCAAATGACTGCGATAATCATTTTTAATGAGCTATTTTTAAAATTCTTTTTTTCCCATTTTTTAATGCGCATATATTTTTTTTTTTTTTTTAATAAATAGTAATGTTTGTCGTTTTGCGAAAGTTTTTTTTTTGTTGTCAGCATTAGGTCGTTTTGACGTGAAAGATTATGGATCATAATGAATGGAATATTTCACGAATAATTATACAGTATGTGTAGAATTATAATTTTATTTTTTTAAAATTGGGGAAAATGGAATTTAATGGAATAATTATGGAAACACTGAACACTATTAAAAGGAGAATGAAAAATGGGAATTATTAAAGAATAAGAAAAAGTTTTGGAAAGCAAAAATTAAAAGGATTTTTTTTTAAAAAAATAAATTAACGTAACATAAGAATTATTAGAAAATCCAATAAAATGTTGTATACTTATGCCCAAAAATGAAAATTAGACGTCGATTTTTTAAAATTATTATAAACGAATTTTGAATAATTAGAACCAAAGTTTGAGAAATTAAAAGTGAATTTTGAAAAATTAAAAGCAAACTTTGAGAAATTAAAAGCAATCTTTGAGAAATTAAAAGCAAACTTTGAGAAATTAAAATTATATTTTGAGAAATTAAAAGTAGATTTTGAGAAATTAAAATTATATTTTGAGAAATTAAAAGTAGATTTTGAGAAATTAAAAGTAGATTTTGAGAAATTAAAAGTAGATTTTGAGAAAATAAAAGTAGATTTTGAGAAATTAAAATTATATTTTGAGAAATTAAAATTTTATTTTGAGAAATTCGAAATAAAGCAAATCAAAATAAAGCATTTTTTAAAAAATGAAAATAAATTCAAATGTGAAGACTTAATGCTGAATTCGTAAGCTTTCGCAGTATTGCAAAAACTACAGCAAGTTTAAAATTTAACAACAACTTTTTGCTCGAGCTGAAAAATTGGTTCAGAGGACCCTGCTGTAGATTTGCGTCGATTCTGTTCACGCAATGTCGTTGGTTAAACTCGTAGTAACGGTAAAAACTAACAATGAGCTATTCACGCTGCGCATATATTTTGAGTATTTTTAGACATGTGTTTGGTAACAAGCGAGTGAACAATGTTTTTGTTAAAAATTTGTCGAATTTGAATTGAATACAATTTGTAATGGAATTTTGTTATTGTTGGGATGACGTGTGAGGGAAGTAGTGTACTGGGCATTGACAACTTTAGGACCACCACCACCACCAACCACCTTTTCCCTCATGAAGATTGACACGCATTAGCTTTGACACGTACCACTGTTCTATTTGTTTTCTCCGCAACACCCGCCGTATTTAAGTATTCTTGACGTTCCTCCGGATATCGTCGGGATTTCCAACGGATCGTCACGCCGAACAACACCGCTCAATCAAATTATCGGCGCCACATTTTATTACTAAAACGTCTGTAAGCGCTAATTTGATGACCATTCACTCGCGCTTATTCATTTGGTCAAAGTTATATTGAAATAATATAATTCGGATGATATAAGAAAGGATCGGCGGATCGAGCGGAATGGGCCAGTGGGATAACGACTTTGGCTCGCTTTTATTTCCATCGCCTTATGCATAACGCAACAAAATATTCAGCGAAAGGTCAATACTACAAACATAAAATATGGTTCTGTAGTACGAAGTCTTGTACACTGTGTTCTGAATACACTTATAATATTAAAAGGTAGTATTTTAAGGGTGAAGGAAGATTAGATTAAGATATGCCGTATAACGATGGAGAGAGAGATGATGAGAGGGAGGGTGGACTTAATTCTTTTAGGCATTAACTTCGAATTTCCCTCACCGCCAATTTTTTTTTCAATTTATTTTCTTTTTTCTTTGAAAACAAACCCCGGCTTTTCGGAAGATGAAATTGAGGATAAAGATTGAAATTGAGAATTCTCTCGAAAATGTTGAGCTTCGAACGAAATATTTTCAAGGAAATCCCAACTCTCTATTCTCCCTCATGGAACCCCCATCATCATCATCTGAAACGAATGATCACGCTCGCTACTTCCTGTTTTTTTTTTTTTTTTTGGATTGAATTTATTTTATCATTCAGATTTTTAAAAATAATTTACGATTAATTACGATCCCCCTAATTTAAAGTTGAAAAAATTTCGGGTAAATAATATTTATTAGTTTACAAATTTCAATATGTAAATAATTGTTGAACGGGATTGCTAGTTGTAAGTTGCGGGCAGTTTATTATTATTATTTACATTGAATATTTTTATTAGTAGATTAATAACGAATCGATAAATTGATTTTTTTTTACTGGAAAGAAAAATTGTTGTTCAGTACGTAGATTTTTTTCAATAATAAATTTCGCAATGTGGTTATGCGCAGCTAAATTTCTATTTGAGCAGGTATTATATGCGCGAGTTCGATAACGCGCGAATTTTTGATTTATTTTACTTACCGGTAATAATTTATTTTTTTTTTATAATAAAATATCCGTAATAGAATTTTTTCCTGTGTGACACTGTAGATCTATGTAGGTTACACACAAAAATTTAATTTAAAGATAGTATTATTTTTTATGGCACTTAATTTGCATGTATTTTGTGAGTTTTACGAGAACGAACTTTTCGCGTAAATCGAGGGCTATTCTTACCATATTTCTAAGTACGGTATACTGTACTTTAAATGATTAAGCAAAAAAAGAAGAAGAAAAAAGCAAAATCGTTATAATCCGACTTTATTCTTACATCGATACTGTATCTTGTTTTCTTGACTCAAATTGCATAACTTTTATCTGGTATTAGTTGTGTACGCTGTATTATCCGCTAAATGTAAAACAAGGAAAAAGGTTGTTGGCTGGGTAACCAAATCGCATTTTTTTTGTTGTTCATAATGTTACGTTTGTTGTTTGTTTTTCTTAAATATTTGTGACATAATGAAGACAGGGTTGTCATAGAGATGATACTTTTAAAAAATGAGATGTTTGATCAGAGTTGACTTATCACCACGACGTTTACCCACGTAAATACATGTACAGCACATGACAAAAAATTTATTATTTTGTTTATTTTTTTGATTATATTTTATTTTAAATTTTTGACGAATTTTTTTTTTATTATTTATTTATTTTTTTGAGCTATTAGATTGTAAAATAAAGGGGTGTGGTTGTTTTTTCGAGGGATATAAAAAAAATATATTCTACCACGCGATATGCAAATATGTTTTTTTTTTGTTGCAATTATTAATGGCAGCGAGGTCACGGATAGATAACCAAGCAAATCTCATTAACTGCTATTTAGTCACGATCCTATTTGAAATGATAATTCCCGGTTTTATTATTATTATTTTTTTTTTAAAGACGTAGGAGTATTTAGTTATTATCAAAAATTTCTTTTGCGAAATGCAAAAATAATATTATTATTTAGGCGGTAAGTTTAGTTGAAATGGTGATTTCTAATGCACTGTGTAAAACTAATTTATGTGCACTGCGCTTGAAAATTTTAAGCTAAAAAATATTATTTTGGTTTTATTTGATTTTTGTTGGTCGAGGTTTGAGATTTATTTTGTTATAAAAAATGATTCAAATCTTAAAAAAAAATTGCGATCTAAGTCTATGGAATTAAGAACGAGTTTAATCGATTTTTGCCTTTAAAATATTGGAAGTTTAAAACTTTTATTACTTCTTGCGCAAGTTTATTTGGATCAAATGCACATCCGGTTATTTTTAAAATATTTATATCTACCGTATATAAAAAATATCAATGATGACTTTATTTTTCCGAAGTTTTTATTATTATTATTATTTTATTTATTTATTTTCATTTATGTTTATAGTTTTTTCTTTTGTCATCCATTTTTTATTGTTTTTGTAATCTTTTATAGCGCAATTTCAATCATAATAAAAGTCTTGTGTCGTAGGCTGCATGTTTTGTTAAGGAACAGTTGGGTGTCCAAGCTGGCAGCGTTGTACGAGGGAACACGAAGTAGCAGGAGAACGAAAGGGCACGCGAACCCAACCCCCACTCTCTCTCTCACTCACTCACTCTTGGTTACACGCGCGGTATCCATGACGTTCGGAAAAACGTTGAACGAGTGGTGGAGTTGAAGTGGGCGAAGTAGGAAGGCTTCCATTTTCTAAATGGCCCCATCCTCCTTCTCTTCGAGTGCTCGATCGGCTATATACGGTAACGTGCAATTGAGCAACGTGCAACTCGTCAAATCCAATCTCCGAAATTCATCTCGGGAATATTTGTATCTGCTTCTCATCCATTTCACATTCGATTTTTTTTTCCCCCCCTTAGTACTACAACAACAAAAAAAACCCCCATGGCGAGTGAGGTTCATAAAGCTCGAGACCCACCCACTTTTTCCTATTTGGAGTGGCCAACACACGTGCACCTTTTGTGCGCGGAGGTTCTCTTTCTTTTTTCTTTTTTTTTTTTTTGTAGTTGTGGGGTGAATGGATTTTCGATCGACGGTCGAGAATCGTTGGCTATCCTTCTCCTAAAAACGACGATGAACTTTCCACTCTATCAATCCGTTATATTTATTAATGAAAAAGTGAGGTTCCCCGATCTGTTTTTTTCTTTATCCTCTTCTTCTGTCTTTCACGTCAAATTTATTATTCTCGATTTATTATAACGCGATCTTGATTTTACGCGAGTGGAAAATCAATTAGCTTATCGCGAACGTTTTAATAAAGTGAATTTAAGAACAAAATCAATCAGTTCGCATACAACGCGACTGAAGAATTGAAGATTTAATTTTAAAAAATGTCTTTAAATTTTAATTGTTAGTTCAAAATTTGTAAAACTAACTCTGAAAAAGTTCAATTTTTGTTTTAGTAAGCTTGGAAAGTTCTATAGTTTGGGAGATTTATGTTGCAGATTAGGTCACCAGATTTTCTAATTTTTTAAAAAACTTAATTAAAATTTATAATTAACTTGTTAAACTTACTCGTTTAATTCCTAATTTTTGTGGTTTTAATCTCAGTTTTTTTCCCCCCCATTACGCGATTTTATATAAGGCGAAGTATTTATAAAGGATATCTATCGCGCTATGCGAGTCTCTTTATGCGGAACCCAGACTGAGGAAATAGATTAACCGCGGTTCTTGTTATTAAATATGATAAGAAAAATGAGTGCGTGGAAATAAAATGTATTTGGTGCTGGGAAAACGCTTAATTATTATTCTTCGCGTTAAATGTTTGGAGGTTTTTGCCGTTGGAGAGCGACGGCAGCGCATTTATCAAGCTTAAATCGGGGCAGAGTTTGCTTTTTGTATTTGGTCGGCTTATGCTAAACGCGTGGCGCACGTGAAACACGTGCAAGTGATTAGTAATGCGACGTCTGCAACAGATATAATATATTATACATACCTATTTTTTCTCAGATAAAATATCGCAGTCGGGATAAGAGAAAAAGACTATTTTTAGGTATTGCCCATTAAACCATTTTGCAAGGAAAAACTAGCCAGGTGCATCTCGATAATTTTGCCATTTACACTGTATATTTAGTTTTAAAATTAATTTTATTCAATATTTTAAAAAAAAAAATAAATAAATACCGTAAACGCAACGTTAAAACTTGTGATTTTTGTGTGTTATGTGGAATTGACTGCGATTCAACTTTGAAGCTGTTAATTAAAACCTTGTCTTTTATTATTGCTATGACGACATTCATCGTGGAGTGTAAGTGAGAGAGTTGAGGAACGAGTGTGGGAGAGTAATAGTATTGGAGGGAGAGAGAGAGAGAGATTTTTAATAGCAAAAACGTTTCTCCCTACACATTTGAAGTGATTTTTGATGTCGCTTAATGGCCTAATAGTGTTCGCACACGAAACGCACTTATTGAATCGGCATTAACACTTGTGTCGAATGAGTGAGAGAGCGAGAGGGTTAGGGGTGGGTGGGTGAGGCGCTTTCAAAATCAAAGTCTTTTATTTTCTACTCATTGCGACTACTGTACTACTGTAATGTACCGTACTTTTTTTTGTTGTTGTTGAGTGACGCCACTCCATAATGTTTCTTTCCCCATTTTCTCTTTATTTATGAGACGCGATAATTTATTTAGCCGCGCAATTGTTGCGGAACCATTAAATATTATATTTTATCGTAATTAAGACATTAAATGATTGTATAACAACGAGGAAAGATAAGGGATAGAGTCCATTTTCGGGAATACGTTTCTATTTTCTTCTCGCGGAAAATTTCTTTGAAAATAATTAAAATTTTAAAGTAAATTATTATCGCAAATTTGTGATAATCTACTCGTTTGAACCTTAAAAGGAAGAAAAAATTTGTTTTATTTTATTTGTAAATTTGTTATTTATTTTTCACCAAAATTAAGCATTGAATAGAACTTCACCGTTAAGCAAATTTTACTACTTTTTATTTTTAAGAAAATTTTATGAAGATTTTATGAAAAATATTATTTTTTTATAAAATTTTAGAAATTTTTTAACATTAACAAAATGTCAGAACTTTTCAAATTTAAGCAAATATTAGAACTTTCCAACTTTTAGCAAAATTAATGGTTATTAATTTTAAGAACATTTCAGAATTTCTTTTAAGAAAAATTCAGAATTTTTTCAACTTTGAAGCAAGTTCTGAACTTTTCAATGCTAAAAAAATTAGTATTTTAACATGATTCGATTGGTCGCCATACAATTATATAAAAATTAATCTAGAAATCTATTTATTTAAATTATAAAAAAAAAAAAACCTAAGTAAATTTCATTACCTATTTAAATTTCTTTAAAAATGGTTTATTTGGCTTAGAAGAAAATTTAAATTTGAATTATGTAATAAATTGAGCGTCGTTGGGAATTTATTTCAAACTCTATGGTGGGTTATTTCCTGCAATTTTCTATTTTCCGGAATGAATTTCTCCTTGAAAGAAAAAAAAAAAAAAAGGTTCCCCTATCACGAGTGTAATCAAGAGTTGTCACTTTTTGATTGTTACATTTTTATAGCTTCCATTACAAGTTCCACGCACATGCTTTTTCCCTAAAGCTCTAATGGTTGCCGAATATAATAACCGAATGTAGTCGTATCGTTTATTCGCCCAAACCAATATGTAACAATTGGATGGCATGTTGTGGACGTGGCGTAACGTAACGTTACGTTAACGCGCACTCTCTTTTTTTCTTTCTCCTACCGTATGAAAGAAACGTCTCTCTTCTGGAAGAATGCACACTGTATGGAGTTAAAGCGCAGCTCTCTGCTTTTGATATCAATCGATGTCCGTAGCCACTTTTCTGTCGCGATGCTTTTCGATTGTCCACCCGAGCCGACGAGGCTCACCCCCGGATGACCAACCAACCCAACCCCCTACGCTAGTCGAGAAAAAAAAAATCTTTCTCCAAAATTGACCTAATACTCGAAAATTTACTGCGTTTCGGTGAGTGGAAATGAATGAGAGTAAGTAAACCAGCGTAGTAAAAAAAAAAAAGCACTCGAGATGGGAGTTGGGGCCGCGCGAGTACAATGGGGCACCTGATACGTTTTCGCCGTTTTAAGTTTGAATGAAAAACGGCGTTGTCAACGTACTCGAGCATTAACTGGAAAGGTCATTTATTTATTTTTTTATATATATACCGGTATACATTTTTTTTTTGTTTGTTGGTTTTTTTTTTATGAGTGAATAGAAAAAATAGCGTATTTTTATTGGTGTTTGGGTATAATTTTTATCAGCTGAACGGCTCTCGAGCTCACTTATGGCTGGCGCAGTTGGTTCGGACATTGCGAGTGATAAGATTGGAGGGGGGAGAATCGTCCAAAATTTATAATGCTTTCAATTCTTATTAAAGTTTTGCGACTTTTAATGGCACTCCCGAGTTACATGTACATGGTGCACCAAAACAAAATTTACGTCTTCTGCTGGTACCGGGTCTCGTTTAAGGTCAACTTTGATTTTTACTCCATTTCAAATGAATTTTCATGAAGTTTGCTTGCTTTTTTCTTAAATTTTGAATTATATTTTCATTATATACTAAAATTTTCAAGTTTCAGAATAAATTACTGCATTTTTTTTTAAAGAAAAATTTAGTTACTTCAAACCGCGGATGCTGAGGCTAGGACAATGCAAAAATATATCAATGGAAGCAGCATAACCGCGTAAATCGAGGGATTTGTTAATTCTAAATTTTAATTGCTCATTACTGACTTTTTTTTATTTATTTATTTTTTTTTAAATCACTAAGAAATTGTACTTATTTTCGTCTGCGAAACGATAATAACATTTGCATACGGTGTTATCTTTATGGGCGCAAACATTAACGAAAATAACATTTAAATTTACTTAATCGCTTGCTAATTACGAGGGTAGGCTGATAAGTAATGCCTCCACCTCCATATCTTTTGAACGGATTGGAGCACTGTCTTCAAACAAA
>JAQGAZ010002230.1:0-19552 GCA_034692225.1 Polydesmus complanatus
ACGACAATAAATAACGTGTTGTATAAAAAAAAACAAATCTTGGCAAAAATTGTCCATACGAAAGCAAATAATCTCGAGCTTTGAAAGAAAAAAAGAAAATTTTAGAAAGTAATATGAAACATCATCGACAAAAAAAAATGATCAATTTTAAAACATCATGTAATCTCTATGTCTATCAATATCGACCAAAATCTTAGAAAACGTAAAAAACAACGAACGTACTTACATTGTAAGCTGTTTTTTTCTTTTCTTGACTATTTATTTATTTATTTTTTTGAAAACTTCGTTGTATCAGACATTTTTACTCACGGGATTTAATATGTCTAACCTTAAATCAAAAAACTTTTACAGTTTATAAATTTAATGTTCGATGTTCATAGTAGTGAAAATTATTTACGGGGAGTGTTTTTTTTTTTCCCCTCGTCGTAAATCCTAGCATTCTGCGAATTCAATTTTCGCGATTTATTTGTTCTTTTTTGTAAGAAAACTTTCGTATTACGCGAGAAATATCAAAGGTTTTTTTTATTCATTTTGTAAGGACTCGGTGAAAGCTAGCCGAACCACTTTCGCTGGGATGAACCCACTTTTGAGTTAATATTCGTAAAATTCTACTTTTTAATCTAAAAATTCCACTTTTTTAAGTCAAAAAAAAAAAAAAAAATACGCTTTTATATTCAAAAAGGTTTCGTTGTGCTTTAGAAAAAGTTCACGTTTTAACCTAAAAAAAATTCCTCTTTTTTTTTCAAAGAATTCTGAATTTATTGTAAACTTGTAGAAGTACAGTACCACTTTACTATTGGTAGTCGCTTGTACCACGCATTAATAACAGCACTGTTTTCTACCACAATACCAAGGTTTACCAATGTTTGGAATACTCGTACAGGTACTGTAGGCTACTTCATATTTTGAGGGATGGGCAAATGCTATTAAAATGCACAATTATTATGATTGACAATTTCATTTTTATCGCGTGTGACCAAGCTAATGAAATGTGTGTACGTAATTGACCACTTTCTATCACATTAATATTAAAAGCATTTTGTATTACACTTTATGGTTTCTAATTATTTATCGTCGCTACTGAATTTTTTAAAACTTTATACACAAAAGTTGAAAAGATTAAAACTTTTTGAAGGAGATTTAATAACAAGAGTTTTAAAGAAAGGCTTGCGCATGAGCAATCCATAAATTTATCAAGTTGTTTATTTATTTATTTTTTTTGCAATGCCTTTTAATCTTTATTATTATCGTTTTATTACAGCGACAACACAGAAAAATCTTATTTTAGAACCAGATCATGATGGGTTCCAAAGAACGGTTTGCGCATTATCCGGTTCATTTTTTAAATTAACCTTTATTTTAGTTTTTATATGATAGCAATAACGCAGAAAAGTGTAAAGCAAAGATTAAATAATAAAACTGGATCACAGAGTAGCAACTAAATTTAATCTTTCTTTTACTCGAAAGATTCTATCTCGCGTATAACGAGGGATTTTCAGGATTTCGCTGTACAATACTTCGATTTTCTTGAACAATTGAAATTCGTTGTATTGACATTCGGTGGGAGTTAATTTTGACGAACTGAAGTCGAGCATAAATGCAGATGAAACACGCCGAAGCAATTAACAATTAAGTTGTCGACGGTACAATCAAATGGGTTTGGTTGTCGTGGAGCGAGGGAAAGGTGGGCGGACGGGAGGGAGGGCACTGGTATCGCCTGGCAACCTCGTTCCATTCACGCCTTTCATTAGGTTCAAGGATTAATTATTATTCCAGCTGCTTTATGATTAGAAAGAGATGCGCAGCGCAACTCGGAACAGCAAACAAAATCGCCAATCTTTCGATTGCAAATTCCACAGAGGAGAGAGATGGAGAGACCGAGCGAGGGCGCTTGCATGGCAAATGAACGCAATTTGTACTTTTCTCTCGTCGTTTGGAAACGTTCATTTTAATTAATATAGTCGTCGTCCTTGTGTTGAGCGTTCCTTTTCTATGGTAATGACCGCAAATGAACCGATGATCAGAGCTGAAAGATGAACAGGAAGTTATCGTAACAATGAGAAAGAGAGAGAAGGAGTGAGCTAATCAGTTAAACCTCATTTACATCCGGGAACTAATTAAACGCCACGAAATTACCTCGGCGTCATTTTTCATGGTGAATTTTTTTTTTTTTTTTTTTTTAAAGTAATAATAAAAAGAAGAAAAAAAATCGAATTGCGCGGAAAATAATAATAAAAAGGGTTTTGAGATTGAAAATAAATTAATTTACTATCGCAAATGTTTGTTATTGGTTTTTGAAAAGGATGCCACTTGATATTAAAGAAAACGAGCGAAGCACACGCACTTTTTCCACTATGGAATAGCTTTTTAAGTATCGCCTAGCTCTTGCGCGCGCGAGATAATTAATGAGCTCACTTCCGATTTAAATCATTCCTCTTTTTTTTTCGGGTTTTTCTTCTTTCATTTATTTTTTTAAAATTATTATTAATTCTTCGAATAGAAAGTTCGAAATTGCGTGGCGAATAATTCTTACTTTTACATATTCAGAGCTTGTGAAATCTCGGTACAACGAACGAATTTTACACAAGGAGAAATTTTCGGTTACACGTTTTTTCCTCTCGTTTATTCAGATTGTTAGTGCATTAATTTATGGGAATTATTCTTTTCTGTTGGAGAAATGTGAGCGACGTTACTCCAAAAATAGCTCGCGGTTTTTATTGCGCTTAGTACGAGTAGGTGAAACGAGTATTAATGGTGTTCTAAAAATATTTAATAATGAAGAGTTACTGTATATTACTCTAGTACTTAATAATAAATTTAAATATTATTTATTTCGATTGATTTTTTTATGAGCACATTCATCAATCACTCTCAAACGTTGTATGGTTGTAAGTTTTACTACGTACATGTTCAGTATATTGTTTTTATAAAACACAGTGTGTAGGCTACATTCGAATTTAAGGCTTAGGCAATGATTGCATTGGGCGAAATAAAGATCGTAATGGTGAAATTAATTACCTAAAAAGCCTGTTTTAGTTTTCTTTTCGTGTA
Source organism: Polydesmus complanatus (assembly GCA_034692225.1). NCBI lineage: Eukaryota > Metazoa > Arthropoda > Diplopoda > Polydesmida > Polydesmidae > Polydesmus > Polydesmus complanatus. Next base: position 3,052 of record JAQGAZ010002230.1, read on the forward strand.
ATGGATTTGCACCAAAGAAAAAGGCGAACGGAAAAAGGAATAATGTAGCCGATTTTGTTCCCAAACGATTGGTGCAAGAAACAAAGTTGAAAATAAATTAATTATCTTTTATTCTCTTTCTAAAGATATAGGATGAATAGAGATAGTGCGGGGAGGGGGGGGGGGCAATATAAAAGTGAAGTGAAGTGTGATCGTTTTATTAACTTAATATCTAAAACAAACTCAATAAATAAAAGTATTGTGTAAGGCGTCGTTCCCTCTTTCTCTCTCTCTCTCTCATCTATCACCCAGCCGTCACCCAGGGAGCCCTTACTCCCCTATCCAGGGAGCCCTTTTGCCTACCCCCATTTGCCTCCACCCACTACCCTTTCGCGCGGCTTCAACTCAAATCGAAATTACGACGGGGGTGTAGGGTGTCCCTCAACACCTCTTCATCTTCATCACCGTCACTCCGCATGCGCACTGAAATTTTGCGCTCACTTATAGCATTCCGAAATTGCGATGCTCTTTGGCAACAAACGTAAATACGTAATTAAAATTAATTAAAGGAGAGACTATTGTAAAACGTTGATTAGGCGAATAAGATAATGCTGGGGTTTTTTTTAATACTGTATTTAAAGCATTAAAAAAAATAATGTTAAGTTTTCTTATTTTGAATGCTTCGTGAAACATTCGAAAGATAAAGGCTAATAAAAAGGTTAATTCTTGTTGCAACACACTCAATTATTTTGAAATTGAGTAGGCTTAAGTTTAAAATTGTACAGTATAATACCGGTACAGTACTGTAGTTTGTATTTAAGGTTTTGTGGACTATCTACAGGTGAATTTAAAATACAAAAATGATGTAGGTTAATTTAATATTTCTTTTATTGCGACACAAAAACAATGCAATTTAAAAAAAAAAAAAAAAAAGTTTAATATTGCTGTATTTATACAAGGTGATTCAGCAAAAGTAGCCCGTGTTTAAATACCGGTACATAAGCAAGAAAGTTTAAATATCGACTGCCTTTAGTTTTTATAAATGCCCTATGCAAATCGGTTAGGTTGGTTTACATTACATTTGCTCTAGTGCCTTAGCTTAAACTAAATAAAATGCCTTTTGACATGTGCACGCCGGAATTCACGTGCGTTAATAAAGGGGTATTATGTTTGGTAATACAAGTAGTTTGTGCACTTGCTCAAGTTTCATTTTTTACCCAAAATAAAACTGCTCAAAATATTGCTAGGATTTGAATACGAACTATACAGAAATTTTAATTGCTTGGACCTGTAGAATAAAATCATGTTAATAGAAAGTGTTATTGACACACTTAATTATTTAATTTATATTTTAATTAATATTAAAAAAAATTGAAGTTTATAGCGAGCAAAATTTAATAATGATTATTTTGCTCGTAAATGTTTGTTTATATTTTTTGTTGAATTTCCTTCGAGATTTTCTTTTTTAAGAAAAAAAATAGATGATATTTTTTTTTGTGCGCTAAAAATGTTTGAATAAGCGCAAGAAAATTAACATTCCATATTAAAAGATAAAATAAAAAGAACTAAAAATTTTAAAAAGCAAAATTTGGTACCGTACATATTCTTTCCCCAAATTAAAGCTGAAAAACTATTAAATAAGAAAAAAAAAATGTTAAGAGAGATCTCTTGAACTCTATCTTTCTGAGGTTGTCATCCACTTAAACGTGTACGTGCATACGAACAACAACAATAAAAAAAATCAAAACAAAAAAAAAGAATTTTTTTTTTTTTTTTTTTTGAAATATACAGTCAGAATTCTTTATTATGTACTCGAAACATTGCATAGGTATTTTGAACATAAATGCAAACAAGAGCTTCAAATTGCGAGCCTCGGAAAAGAGGAAAAAGAAATACATGCAGAAAGATGGGGGAGGAGAAAAAATGTATTCATAGCGATTCATATGAAATCTCGAATTGAAACTCGTAACACGAAATCGCGAGAGTTTATCGAAAATCTTGTGTATGTGCTCCAATCAAAATCATTTGTGTTCGGAAATAAAAAAAAGAAAAAAAAACTAACCTCAGCTTATTTTTTTTCGTGCGAGTGTGTATGTATGTCGTCGCTCGCTTGCCTTTGGGTAACAATTGGCGTTGATTGGTGTAGTGGGAGTCGGAAAGAGAAAAATCTAAATTCAGCTCAGATATCGAATCAGAAGAGCTAAGGGGAGGGATGGTGGTAACGGGATGGTTGTAGGTGTGTGTGTGTGGGGGGGGGGGGTGACGTCAAACATGATTTGAGCGCGCGTTACATGCTGACGGGATGTGAGATGAGACAAGTTTATTGTTGGACCGCGTTGTTCGGGGAATAAACCCTGTGTTGTTCGCATCGGACTGATTGCTTTATTGTACTGTGTCTGCACTCTACAGTATATATCTCGATGGTTGGAAAAACAAGCTTTAGTCTGAGGTTTTTACGAACGACCCTGCTACTACGAGGATAATAATTAAGCTAGACCAAATAGCGTTTGCCAATTATCAAAATTGACTTTGACGCGCTTTATTTATTTATTTTTTTCTTTCTTTTGCTTCCCCCTTGTTTTCTCTGAACAGCGAATTGGTTTTTTTATTATCGAATAATGTAAATGCCCTCAACTATGTAAGCTTACTTGTTTTTATTCATTTTCATCGTTCCAATCAAGCATAAGGCAAATTAATACAGTCCGTAGTTAGCTTAGTCGCGCTAAATTGTTTATTAAAAATTCATAAATGGGTCAATAATGCATAATAATTATTGCATCGAAAATTAAACGTTAGCGTTGAACATTTTATATTTATGTACATGTACTTCGGAGTAAGTTTAACATATTAAATTGCTATGTAAGTAAGTCGGTAATATGGAATTTTTTTTATTTATTAATATGTCATCCTAAAAAATGACAGTGGTACAGAATAAATACGAAACGGACTAAAATTATTACAATTATAAACAGCATTATAAATATAAGCTTCTTAATAATTAAAGCTTCTTAAATTTTGAGACATCTTGTTTTTAATTATTTCTCACCGAGTAGCCTACAACTAAATTTTGTCTAATGCCAGATTATCTGGATGAGTTTTAAGCCTGAACATCGTGTTGTGAGTTTTGAGAAATGTTTATCGAAACATTTGCTGAATTTGTAAGTTTCGGCAGTATGCGAAAGCTAAAGTAAGTGTTAAAATTTTTAGCATCGATTTCAGCTCGTGCCGAAAATTCGTATAGAGAACCAGGGATAATACTGGTCATGAGGCGCAGAGTAAATTTAAAGGGTTTTGAGTAGAACTTCGTTGGTTTCTTTCGCTCGTTTTCTTTTCAGATTTTTCTTTGTTCAATTGATCGAATTTTGTTACGTATGTTCTCAAAAGTTTTGTTGTTGTATTGATCGTTTGTATATTTAATTACTATATTTCTGGTTCTTGTAGGTTGCGATGTAGAAAGCAATGTTAAGGGAGATATGGGGCGCGGTATTGATACCATACTCGTAGATGCGTTTTCATTTCCAACATGAGCGTTTGTTTTGAGTTACCACACACAGTGAAGTGACACTCTAATGAAGTACCTTGTAGATCGAGTGTGCCAGAGCTTACTCAAATTTTTATGGGTAGATAGTTTTTTTTTTTTTTTTTTAGAACTTCTATAAAAATAATAACGCATATTTTAGACGTCCGAGCATAGGTTTGGTACTGATATTTCATTCGGTGCGATTTTTTAGTACCGTACGCGAGGTATTGGTATAACGAGACTCTAGCTCAAATGTAGCGTGTGGCGCAAAATTTTTTTTTTTTTTTTTTTTTTTTTTTTAAAACAACGGGAATGTAAATAATAATTTTCCACCCCTATTGAGAGATTGAATGGAAGAGCGGAATATCCGTAGTTAATTTCTAATAACGTGCCACTCTTGTTGTAGGAAGTTTTATTCAACTTTTTAAATTATTATTGTAATGGACGTTTCTCTTTCCTTCTCTTAAAATATAAATGATAAAAACTGTTTTATTAATCTACGAGTACGTTATATAAATAGACATTCTCACAAAAGATTGTCTGTTCAGTTTGAATTTTTATAATTCGATTTTTTTTTTTTGGATATGAATTTTAATTGTTATTGATATATTTTTTAGAAAACAAAACCGGATGGTTTTTTTTACTATTCATGAGATGATTTTGTGTGAAAAACGTTTTAACGTAAATAAAATAAAAAAGAATTGTTTTATTTCAAAAGTATTTACTTTGTATATCGACTTTTGCGAGTCAATTTTGCGAATATAAACCTCGACTTATCCCGGATTTGACGCGATTTGGAACGGTCACGGTTAGGCCTCGTCACGCTCAATTCCCTCGGGAACCACGCGATATTCGAACGCATTTTCTGCCATGCCAACACTTTCAAAAAGTACGCTATTTTTTATTTTTTTTATTTCTTTACTTTGTCTGTTGGAAGATTTTCGGCTATTTAAAGGGTTAACTCGTTCCTTTCCAATCTTGCTCCTTTGTAACCTTTAGTTCTTAAAGGGCGGAGCTTAATCCTCTCGACTTTCAACATCTATTTTTGCCGTTTACGTTGCGAATTACGACGTTATGAAAGTTTTAATTTGCTAATGGAATTCTCGGCGTTCAATTTGTTCTCTAGATTATTTTTTTATTGTTTCGTACATTATTAAAATGGATTTTTAAATGAAAGAATCATTTTAATGACTGAAAATGATTATCTCGACGATTCTTTTTTTTTTTTTTTGGAATTATCTAAGGAGTTGATAGAAACGAAACTAACGTTAACGCAAGGACCAGATTTACACTCGTTTAGAGTTTTTGAGTTTTGTGAGTCTGTGACTGAAAAATAGGTTCATCGTGAACAAATATTAAGTCAAAATACATTTCGCAAAATTTGCAAAGCAACGTTGAAAATTCACAAACATCAATTTACAAAATAAAGACGTTTATTCTTTACCGTACCTGAAATTATCGTTAACCAGCAACAAAAAACGCATTTACTATAAAACTGCATACAGAATGAGAAGTCAAATACAGTAACTGCAACAGTAGGCCTACATGTATTTGAATTATAAAAGAAGAACGTAAAAAATTTAAAATTAAAAATCGTTAGAGTGCAAATAAACTCTAAAATCACTCTGAACTTTTGAAAAAAAAAAAACCCCATTAAATAATTTAAAAATTTACTTTATAAAACTCAAAAAAAAAACCATTCATTTTAAACTTAGTAAACAACATTTTAAAAAATCTATAAAACGCCAACTGAACAGTAAAAGAAGTAGGCCTACAAGCAGTGAAACCTCTGTTTCGAGACCACCGTTAAGATCCATTTAAAGTGGTCTTCATATAGAATTTTTTTAAAAAAATTAATTTTATGCTATTAAAATTTTAATTTTATGGCTAGACATTTTTTGATTACAATTCTATTACTAGAAATGTTCATCAAGTATTTAGAATTCCAATTTTGACTCGCAAATTCTGTGAGTGCGCAGCGTCCCAATGGTCTTGAAATAGGGACTTAAATTGAGTGGTCGCAAGGTTGAAGGAAAATTAGAGGTGTTTGCGAAACGAGAGTGGTCTTAAATAAGAGGTGGCCTTACTTAGGAAGTTCACTGTGGTGGAATCGAAAAACTTTTGACTAAAAATCAAGATGACGTTTGTACGGGTGGGAAGGGAGGCAACAATGAGAAAGGCCTTAAGCTTCAATTAAATCCCGCGTTGTGTAGCGTCACCTAACGAGATTAAATATTTCACGTCTGGGGAGTTTGCCTTACACCGGAAGTGTCGGAACTGCAGATTGAAAAGTCGGCGTTTTATTATTTTTGCGATTTTTTTTTTCCCCACTTTCCGCCTTTTCTTTTCAAGAATTTCTTTTAAGAAATTAAATCTGAATAATTGATAAGGTCGGGGGCATTTGAAAAGAAAGCGTTGCGCTCCCAGCTAATGCGTTCGTGGGGGTTGGAAGTGGGAGACTTTTAAAGGGCAAATTCCGATAGAAGAAGAAAAAAGAGGGGCGCACGGAATTCAGCAATTACGTCTTTTTTTTTTTTATTGTAAATCTATTTTTTTTTATGCTTGACAAAAATGAGCTCGCGTGACAGCTCAACCTCGATTAACCGTTTCGAGAAAAAGGCACATTATAAAATTTAATAATAATTATCCGAATAAATTGACGGGAAAACGCGAGGTTAAATTTACGTAAATTTTTTTTGTTGTTGTTGAAGAAATTAACATAATGGATTTATGGTGTTTATTACAAGATTAAAATGGCAATTTTTTTTTTAATTATTTGCATATACATTTTTAATTTTACAATTTATTTGTTTAACTTAAAATAATACTCCGCAGTCATTTATTTGACATTATTGCACGAATCTGGTTACCGGTATCATGTTTAGAATGACGTGTCGTTAGGAACACAAATGTCTAGTAAATTTCGTTGAACAGTACATGTACTAAAAAAAGTTTGTTCTACAGGAAAATTCATGGTTTAATGATTTCATTGCATAGTGCAGGGATTTCCAAAGTGGGATTCGCGAACCCAAAGGCGTGCTTCAAGTATCGAGCGTCGATGAAAGGGGACGCCAATATTTCGACAAATTGTTGAAAATCTTATTTTGTCCAATAAAGGGGCAAAATTTGTCATTTTTTACAAAAAATATTTGCCCTGCTATTGTATATTGTGGGGTACTACCGTACTTATAATTATTTGCGTCTTAGGGGTGCGCGATCAAAAAAGGTTGGAGACCCCTGATGTAGACAGTGAATAACTTTGTTACCTTGAAAAATCCATTGAACATTGAAATTCGTAATAGCGGGGAATTTCTTGCTCTGGACGAGTTTTCGGCGTGAAAATTTTGCTGAAGTGAATATAACTGATAGAAAAAAGATCAGCAAGATTTCAACTTTCATGATATGCTGCATGGCCCGTGGGCCATGGCGCAACCATCTGTCCTAAGTTTCAGCCGAAATCAAAGGCTGTAGCAGGTATTAAAATGGAGCGCAGCTTTCTCCTCAAAGCAGAAGGTGAATATCGTTGTACTGTTAATGTACTACTGTACAGTGTACTGTACATAAATAATTATATACATTGAATTGTTCGTTAAATCTGAAAAAATTTTTGTTTTTAATTTTGAGAATTTTGTTGTTAAAAAACGGTTATTCGATTTATTTTATTACGCCGAAATGACGTCATTTCGCGCCATTATAAAAATCGATTAAAGGAAGAAGTTTGATTTTGTTAGGGTTTTTCGTTGTACAGTATTAAAAAAGTCAAAAATAAAAAGTTTTGAATTTGGAAAGCGATAGATCGAACGTTGGCTTAATTTTGCAGAATGGTAAATTCTATTTGCGGTTTTTTTTTTTTTTTGGTTTCGTATTCGCTTTATTTGTTTCGGAATTCCTCGACGCAACATTGCTTTTAATTTGAAGATGGTGTTTGTGGGGGATGGGAGGAGTGGGGAGTGGGAGGGTAAGGCATCGAAAATGTTTCGGTCGTTTTGTTGTGCGGTAGCAGCTGCTGCTTTTTATTTGGAGAATCGGAAGTGAAAGATGATAATAATTTTTGCGTGCAGCTGGAGCTAATGGTGTATAAATCTTTTTGTCTTTTGCTTTAAAATTTTCGCCTTCATATTGATTTCTTTATTTCGGCTAATAGACTACGGCAGCCCGGATGACGTCATTGAGCTAAAGGAAGCTTCATGAGGCAAATTGGGTGTCTAAATAAATTTATCTTTCGCGTTTCCGCCAAAAATACTAAATTTATTTTTTATTTTATTTTATCTTTTAGCAGTGTAAAATGTTGATAGAACGAAAATGTCGATACAACGAAATATTTTTTGTTTATAAAATATTTTTCCGTTACATGTATTGAAAATCAAATAAATAGTAAATTGAATAACAAAAATTTCGGCTTAGACAATTTTTTTTTTTCTATGGGGGTAGTATGATCGATACAACGAATTTAATAAAGAACTACGTCATTTAAACTTTAGGTGTTTTTTTTTTTGGATTTCTTTCATTTGTTTTTAAAAATTTCGTTAACTAATGCTGAATTCTTTTGAAATAAACTTACAAGTTTTTCTGTGTAATTAATAGAATGTGCAGAATTCAGTGACGTCAAATTTAGAAAATGTCTGGTCTATTTTGACGGCATGCAAATGGCTATTTAAGCCGTTAATAATAATAATTATTGCAGTTATTGAATTAAGCTAACAATTATTTTAATCTATTAATTTAAGGTTATATTGGTAGTATTTTATAATACTGTACTGTAATTAAAATAATAAGATCGATGTACTGTATTGAAGATCTTAATATCGAATTACTGTATAAAGGTTTTCGTTAACATAAGCGATTACATTGTATCGAGAAATTTGAGATGCTGGTAGATAGGATTTCCACGTATGACGTAATAAACATAAAAATTAAATTTCTTATAAACAGTTGATCAGGTAAATTAATTATTCCCGAAGCCGTAATGACGTCATAAATAAGAAATTATGACGTCGAAAGCATAAAACGAGCAGGCAAAAAGCCTTAGCCGCAAACTCTTAATAAATATTTTAAGCATTTATATTTTGATATAACAGCGTTTTAATACTTCAGTATTTTAATTTCACTAAAATTTCGTTGTATTGACATTTTACCGTAAGTTGAAAGAGTGTTTTGTTCCAGATTTTTTTTTTCTCATACTTCATCATTCACTCCATCTTTTAAGATTTTTTTTTTATTTTTTGGTATTTTTTTTTTTTTTAGAAAAATATTAATAATTTATTGAAACGTTTGTAATAGATCCCGGAAGTACGTCATAGTACGTGTATTATATAATGGCACGCTAATCATAAATCAAACTCTATTGAAAAATTACGTTTTTTTTTCCTCGGCGTATTTTTCTTCTCTTCCGTCTTTTCGTTTTCTTCGGGTTTTTTATATTACCGGTATGCGAGTATATATAGATATTTTTTTTTTTTGATACGAAAGGTGATTAATAACTAGTTTATTAATCCGTCGATATTTCATCAACGTCACGTGAGAAGTTTCACCTTTTTACGTGCAATTTTTTTTTGAACGGCGAAGTAACACGAAACCTCCGGAAGACGGAATTAAAACGGAAATTTACGAAGGCAAAATGGTTTGAGTAGGAAATAAATTTCGCCGCGAGCTAATGGAAAAACGCTTTTTTTTTCTCTACGCCAACCAAATTATACAAATGTGTTTAGAAACTTCTTTTAAATAAGAAAACGCTGAATTTAATATTTCATCGTAAATTATTGGCGTTTTTATTTATTTATTTTTTTTCTTCTTATTTAACGAAATTTATTCTTCCAGACGAAAATTGTGTTAAATATTTTGTTTATTGGAAGTTATTTTATTGCTGTAAAGCATTTTATGTTTGGCAGGTACTTTGCGTGTGATAAAACAAAATTATTGTAGCATTGAGGCTAAATATTCTTATTCTAGTACAATGTACGTGCTTTTATAGAAAAGTTTTTTGTCCGGATTTTTTTTTTTTTTTTTTTTAGTGTAGCGAAACTTTAAGATACAGAATTTAATTTTTCAGGAAAAAGCAATTAAAATCTCGAATTATTTAAAAATTAAATTTTTTAACGGCAGAAACACATTTACGGTGAACGAAACTATTAAAATTTTGAGAATTGTTTTTTTGTTGTTTCTCTTATACAGTACATTATTTTCAATAATTTGTAATTACGGTACTTTTTTAAATTGATGGAAGGTTTAACGATAATTACATTAAATAAATTTATGAAGGAAAGGATGGTACTGTATTAAAATATACAATAATTTATTAATTTTGTACACGATTTTTCTAGTAAAAAGTTTTTTTTTAAAAAAAAAAAAAAAAAAGGAGGAAAAAATTCGGTTTTTAGTTTTTTTTAAAAAAAGAAAACAGAAAAATTGCCGAGCATTTTATAGTTTCGCGTTCTAAAGGTTCGCAGCGTTCGAGGGATTGTTGATGGGAATATAAACCATTTTCTCTCTCTCATATGTCGTGTGAAGCCGAACACCTGACACCATTTTTTTTTTTTTTTACCTTCGAAACTGAGCCAAAACATGAATCTGAAAAATTTATGTTCTTTGCTAAGAGGGCGGCGCGTTGTAGATGGCAGTGGGTAGGGCTTAGTGGGTGGTGGAGTTCAGTGGATGGGGGAAGGGAAGATGAGAAGGAAAAAAATCCTTCGAAAAATATTAATTTTTAATGGAGCAATATTTCAATAGGAACATTAAGTAGTAGCATTTCCATAATGTGTCATAATATTATTGTTTATGTTCTCCCATCTCAACTGGAGACAATGAGCTCTTAGGCAGGATTCACACTTCAACTTGCTCGACCGAATTATAAAAAATATAACTTAAAACAGTTTAATTTTTTTTTTATTATTTAATTGTGTTATTTTTTTCAAAATAAAACCTCTTATCATTTTTAGTTAATTAATTGTATTAATAAATTGACGCCTACATATGTTTTGATAGTTAATGAAAGTGTAAAACAGTAAAATTAGTGCTATCTGTTGGGAGTTAAATTCGGAACTGTTTCGCATTTATTTTTGAAATTAATGGGAACTCGATTTACATTTTCTTAATTAAAAAAATTTGCAGGCCGTATGATAAATAGTACGAGAGCGTAATAAATGTTTGAGAAGAGTTACCGGTAATCGAAAAGAGGGAGGAGCACTCAGTAATTAGATTAATATTAAACATGCAACGCAGATATTAAAATAAAACCGCTTGTTATAAAGCCTTCTTTGTCTGTTACAATTTGGGATTCATTTGGCCATTCAATATAATACGTTTTGAAAGGATGGTTTTTTTTTTTAATTTAAATATATTTTTCTAAGCTGGATTTTCTAGATTTTTAAAAGACTTTTTAATATTTTTATAAACATGAAAGGCACATTTTTATACTGTAAACTGTTTTATTCTACCAATATTTTTATTAATACCGGGTACCGTATTTATAATTTTGTAAAACAGTATGGACAACAATTTTTTTTTTTGGAATGGTGTGTATTATGTAAATCGAGGTCTGGGTATGTAAGTCAAAGTAGTTAAATGCGGAAGATCCAAGCTTGAACTTTCTCTTTTGCTAATCGCTAAATTCTCGCATACTGTATTACGTTACATTAATTAAAATTTTAAGGTCTTCTATTCAAGACATCACGTATGGTAATTTGATAGGGTTGCTGCGAGTAGTTATTTCAACCCGGTAATCTAAAACTTATTATTTTAGCGCTCAATACTTCTAGTTTTGCTTTTTGCATAATTAAAAGTAGTCGGCTTATCTTAATTGAAATCTAAAAAATAAAGTACTGTACAGTAGAACTTGTTTATAACGTCGTCAAAGAGACCGCATATAATTTATGAAGTAGCACGGGAGTAACCCAACACCTTTACGACATTTGAAAGCGACTGATAGATTTGCAAAAGCCGTCGTATTCCTCCAGTAATGTGCCTATACCGGTAATAGTTGTGTAATAATTAGAATATCTATTTATAGCTAACATGTATTGCATTTTATTTTTAGAAGAAATAAATTCTGTATTGCGCTAACGCAATAGTTTTCCACAAGGTTAATATTATACATAATTATGGCTGGGACGGGACTCACGAAAAATGACGTTATATCCAAGAACTTTTTTTTTTTAATAATAATAAGTATTACATTATTAATTATTATTATTATTATTAAACTTATAATATTTAACTATACAGTAGTTGTGATTCATATTTTATCCCGGCGTCGTTCTTTTATTAGAAAACTAAGCACTCGCGACGAAAATAATTTTGAAGAAACTGGCAAAAATAGAAAAAAAAAAGTGAAAACTACTTAAGATTATGGAAAACATTCCATGTCAAAAAAAAAAAATACTCGCTTTTGATCTCAAAATTGGATTTTTCTTTAATCCGATGTTTAGTCGGTGCTGGGTCGAGTACCGGTAGTTTTTTTTTTTTTGAGTGTGAAAATTTCTCATATTAAAGGGCGCAATTTCATTGTTTCTGCATAAATACCGCGAGACATTTTCATCCACTTTTCCATCTACAGCTATTCAAATTTTAATTAGATGGAATTAATTAATAAATTTACGGCGATGACAAATTTTATTGATTAAAATGCAACTCGAGTGTAGATTTTTTTCCCCCCCCTTCCCCTAACCACTCTCCACCCGCTGATAGAGCACGTCCTATTTGATCCGATGAAGCGCGCTATTTCACGCTCAATTGTGCTTCTATTGTGTACGCCGGCATTGATTCCGACGCGATAACTTGCGTCTGCGCATAATAGACGTTAATTCGGGAGGAGAGACGGGGAGGGAATGGAGTAGTCTCTCTCTCTCCCTCTCGACTTAATAAAAACATTTTTTAGGGGGACTTTTCTACCCGAAATGCTAATTAGTGAAAACGCTATATTTTTTTTATCGAGCAAGTTGACGCACACTTGATGCTGTTGATCGATAGAACGAGTTCTCTGATGGAACACCTGTTTCCACCGCTCAAGTCGAGATGCCGGCGTTCAATTATTCAAAGTCGTGGGTGGGGTTAGTGAGGGGCGGAAGTGAAAACCAAAAGATAAGAGATGGAATTTTTCACCGAACAAGGAATTCCTTTTTAATTGCAGTAAATTTTTATGCGCTTTATTTAATAATTGACGTGATGGACTACTACTAATTGACTGAAGCATTTAAATCATTTCTTTCCTCCTTCCGCGTTACTGAGAATTGCCTGACGAAATTTTTTGCAGGTGTCGACCGAATTACTTTGATGAATATTTATTATTGTTTTTGCTTTTTGCGGTTTCAGAAACTTTAAGACGATAAATGCTGAGAAATGACATACCGGTATAGATCTAACAATGGATTTAACGTGCTGATTGCGTGCTATAGAAAAGTTGGATTGCTAGGTGTTACGGGTACTTTAGCACGTTAAATACGATAACATTTAACGGTTTTAACGATACCTTATTTCCATGGTCTCTTGCTAATTCAAAAATTGGTAAGATGAGCTTCAGTACATGTATCAGTAATGCGGAATTTTCAAAGCAATAAAATGTGTTAGTTTTGGTTTTCAATTTTAATTTACTGTACAGGTTTTCAACTTTTATTGGTTGATTTTCAACTTTAGATTGTTGATTTTCGACTCTAATGTAGGCTAGTTTTTATTTAAGCTTTAATTGGTTGCTTTTAAAAAAAAGTGCCATTTTAAACTAATTTCGAATTTTGCATTTATTCCCATTCTGGAAACGATCCACATGGACCGCCGTCATAGTGTTGATATGTCAGAGACGAAAAGCTCTCGTTTGCACTCCCAAGTTTTTCTCGAGGAATTTTACGAGCGCAAACTTTAGTCGTGCGGCGGAATTTCCATGACCGCGTGACAAAACACAAAAGAAAAGCAAGTAACGAACGTAAACAAACGGGGTTAACAGCGAAATGAACGGAGGACCACAGATCCGCCAGCTTTTTTTTTTTTTTTTCTCGACAATGTAATAAATTTTGTAAAGTTGATTTAGGTGGTTGGTTCCTTCTCGTTCCTCTCGTAAAGAGGTGAAGCTGCTCGGGAAAAATGTCGTTTCCCAGGAACTGCTTTACGACATTACAAAAGCCGTTCCGGGGTGGAGAGCTCGTTCCCGGCGGACGTTAAGTCCCCCAACCTCGATCAATAAAAACTCTCGAGTCGCACCGCAGCAACACTTTCACACACACACACAAAGTACAGTACACTCAGTTTACATTCAGAAAAAAAGTTTCAAGAAACATTTTCAAACTTTTTTCTTTTTCCATTTTTATTATTTTGCTTCTCGTATAAAATGTTTTTATGTTTTCTAAAAAAAAATGCCACGTGCTAAAATAAAGTTTGAAGTGGGAACTTTAGTTCGACAAATCGTAAAAATCAAATCTACTTGAAAACTTTTTCCTTTAAAAATATATAATGTAAATAAATAAATGCTGTACATCCAGACCTCGCTTTACATCTTAACTCAATTTTCTTCGCTTTGCATCTCACATTTTCGAAGTTGCATTTGTTTTCTTTTAATAGGAAATATTTGTTTTTTTGCTTTTAAACGAATTTTTTTAAAAACTTTAATAAACAAACAAATTTTTGTTGCGATATTTTTAAACGATCTGTTTTTCCCCCAAACTTGGTCATAACGTTATTTTTTGGGAATCCCGTGGCAATTATAATGTATTCTCGTTATTAAAAAAAATGTTATTGAGGTAAGAAAATACGTTAACCTAGCCTATAGCGCTAACATAATCACAACAATTTTATTAATATAAAATTTTTGGAATATTGAACCAAACTTAATGACGCATTTATTTTTAAAAAGAAAAATAGTTAAAAAAAATCTTCTGTGTGGTCGTTAACTGTAATTTTTCATGTCTTGTATTTTCGACAGAAGAACTTTTATTATAATATTTTTTAATAAATAGATTTTACTAGTAGGTTAACATCATTATCGGAAAAAGTTTCTAACCTAATAACTAAAATGTATAATATAAAGACATAATTAATTAGTGATAGAAAGTGTAATGAATGCTAATTTAGCGTGACTTTCATCGTCTCTTACATTCACGAAATTTGTATGCTTAATAAAAATTAAAAAAAAAAGAGAGAGAGAGATCGCTCGCTCGACTCGCGCTCTCCAAGAATTTCAATTAAAGCGCAGTTTCACGCCGTCGCAAACTTAATTTGACTTTTGTGCGGAAAAAGCCGACATAAAATATTGAGATTTTGGTCGTTTTTCCTTCTGCCGATCGGCGTTTTCCCACCTGAGATTCGGTCATAAGCGGTTATTATGCAGCAAGGGTTGAGTTGCGGAGGTACCATTAATTCGTGTATCTGGAGAAGACGCGTTGATGAGGAAAAAGCTATGATGGCTCGCTCATTTAGAGTTCCGCATGCAACTACCTAATTAAAATCCTAATGAAAATGTTTGCTGAACGACATTTAAAGGAACATTTAGTGCTCATCAAAAGCACCTCATCGCACGAAACACAATCATCATCAACTGCGCTCCCTCTCTCCCTCCCTTCTTATCCGCGGTTAGTCAATTCGTCGTCGAGCGACGTCGGTGACATTGACGATTGATCGAATCGCGCAGGTTAATTGAATCGGTTGTTGGAGATAACCCTCAAAGTCACGCTTTGTTTACTCGACTTAACTACGACGCTTTTGTAACGCGTGTGACGCGGCGTCAACTAAATTAGTGTCACACTTTTATTAATAGTCTTATCCACTTTGCACTGAAATTGATAGTTTCAGGCTTTTTATTTATTTATTATTATTTTTTTTTTTTTGGGGGGGAAGAGACTCGATGATCAATATAAACTCAACTAATTTTTTTTTTTAGTTCCGGTACTAGCATTTATTTTTATTTTTTTAATAAATCTCTGTTTTATTTATGGCCTTTGGGATTGTACTTTGTTGAGTTTATCCCTCGACAAAACTTTCTAATAAAGATTTAAGTGATAGTTGCTTCGAAATGAATTTATAGGACCAAAGTTTGTTCTAAACTTTTTAGATAAATAGGCGTTTGTTTAGTGAGCTCGTTAACTCTTTTTCTTCTTTTTTGTGTGTTATATTGATGCTTGTCGTTTGGTAACGAGGTTTCTTGAAAGAAAAAAAATAGGCCCCGTTTCAATCCAAGGTTTGGGGCCTTCTCCTACGAATGGAACGAATAAAATTAATGGAAGAAAATATCATCATTATTTCTTTGAGAAAATGTTTTTTTTTTTTGTTTAACTTGGGCTAATATTGCACTTAACTAGAATTATTATTATTAACGGTAGTGAAGTTGTCGCTATAAAAATGCATGCATATGTACCGTACGAGCAATCATAAAAAATGTAAAGAAGAGGAAATAATGTATTCGTCCCATTTATTTAAGGGTAATTAAACTTATCCGTTGGCGTTTTTAGGTCGGGTAAAGTAGTTAAAATTGACTTTAATGGAGTCGATAGAGTTTCGAAGTCTATGGTTAACTACGTTATTCAAGGTAAACGGTCTAACCAGCTTCGTTCTTATAAATGAGGGTCGTAAAATTAATTTAACTTTCACTTCTTTCATAACCTAAAAAGCACGCTATAATGTTGTTGGTTGTTTTTTTTTTAAATAATTTCCGATTATTAGCTTAATGAAGTATTAAACTAAATGTTAATGCAGTCGAAATAATTTAACTAAAAGCAAAACAAAATTAAGGTTATTTAATTCGAAGCAAGGCCATAATACTATTCAAGGCAAATAAGAAAAGCTGACAAAAAAAAAGTGAAATGTATCTAGTCCATTTGATTTTGATATTTGCCTGTTTCTTAGATCCACCTAGGACCTAGTAAACAAATGGAAGAGTTCTCATTTAACAAGAGGCAAAAATATTATCAAATTGTTTGCTTTAATATCGATATTAATATGAACTGTACCTACCTCATATACCTCTCGATTGTGAACCCGATACTGTAACCGATAAAACAGATTTTCGACAATGTTCTTGTAAATAGC
>JAQGAZ010002231.1:0-19542 GCA_034692225.1 Polydesmus complanatus
TTTGGGGGGAAGGGGGCGGGGGGGGGGAGAGGGGGGCAGGTATAGGGACTTTCTTTTAGGGGCGGTTCATATAGCCCAGGGTTTTTTTTTTTTTTTTAACTGTCAAAAACATTACAATAACATAAAACTTTAAAACTACTGTATGAAAAACAAATCAAAACCATAAACAAAACTAAATACCCCTACCATGAAAACATAAAAACCATAAAAAATCATGAAAATCTAAAAACCATAAAAAACCATTAAAACTTTAAAACCATTAAAACATAAAAGCCATTAAAACCTAAAAGCCATGAAAACCTAAAATCCATAAAAAAACCATGAAAACCTAACAACCATAAAAAAAATTATTTAAAAAAAAAATTAATCAAAACTTTAAAACTGGGATTTATAGAAAATATCGGGGATCATTCATATAAAGCCCGGTAATTAAAAAAAAGGACAAAAATAATTCATAAAAGACCGGGTATTGTTTATAAAGATCGGGAATAACAAATACATGTACATATAGACATAGTTTCCAAAAGCAGAGGATTACTGGTAGTTTCGAAGAAATAGATTATGTTTTAGTTTGTCAAATGTAACGGACCTGACTTGAACAAGCCGCCCTCCCGTAGCAAAGCACGGGTACTTCAGCTAGTTTTATATAAACTTACATAAAATCGAACATTGAACTGAACAACGCTACCAATCCCCATTTATTAAAAAAATTAAGCCATTACAGATTAAAATTTTTAATAAATTAAAATGAAAAGCTATCAACCAATTGAATATCTGTAAACTGAAATACTAGATAAAATAAAATATGCTGATTAAGTGCCTTGAATATAATACAGTACTATATATTAGCGGGTTTGACATTGCCTAAAGCTTACAGGTTTTTACACAGTGAAGAACGCATAATATTTACTATGCAAAGAAAGCCGTAACTCAAATTTCGAAATTTGTGCTGGTTACAATTTATCACCAAATCATAACAAAGTACATACCGTGGTTACGTTTTCAGAAACTGGGCTGCGACTTAAAAAAATTTTTGAAGTCGTTATTATAAGCAACCAGGCGATACGCTAGTGTTACGCAGGAAAGTAAACATTATAAGAAAAATTAATCACACTGAAATACAGTCTCGATTTACAGAACTGAAGGGGTCTGGATCCTCAGAATTATCAAAAAACTCGGATTATTGCCCAATATTTAAACCCAATAAATAATTAATTAATGTTTGAAAAACGGCCAAAACGGGGACACTATAAGCAACGTTGTTGACACTCAATTGTATCTCCTTCAAAATATTATTTTTTTAATGCTGTAGTTACAGTTCCGAATTTTTTTTTAACAATACAAATTTTAAATAAGGAATTATTTGTATTCTGGAATTCTAAACGATGTAGGCCTGATAAGTGTTATAAAATTAATTAAACCGCAAATATAAATAACTCTAGTTTCACTTTCTCCCCCTACTGCAATTATTATACAGTGCAATGTTAATGAAATTTCTAAATTGAAGAAAATGAAGACGTCTTACAAGTGACAAAGATGTTAAAAATGTAAGGTCTCCATAAAAAAAAAATGAACACCCGAGTACATGTAAGCCTACAGACAAAATTTTGTAAAGACATATCCGTTACTCGTTTATTTTATTCCCAAGAAACCAAAATAAAATAAAAGGGGGTTGACGTTTCTGTGAATTTATCAAATTTATAAAAGACTAAGATAAAAAAAAACCGGAAATTCCACCCAACACAGTATGTTCGTTCGTCGCCTCACCAACACTTTTTCAATGGTAAAGCAGGAGCAGTCGACGCTCGGTCGGGTGTTGTTAATAAAAGAGCAGACGCCGCCGCCGACCTTCGCTTTCCGTGACGTCATCAAGGACTTTTGTTCTACAGCGCGTTTCATAACGCGATGTCAAGAACACATGGATGGATGAACGCCGAGTGAGAGATCTTCACCTTCGGAGAGTCAACTCAATGCACTTCTCCCTGACTTGAAATAGGCCACCAACAACGCCGTTACGTAACGTAACGCTGGCTCGCGAGAGAGAGAGTGTGTGTGTACACGCGGCGGCTCTTTTTTTTCTTTTTCTTTTTCCGTTCACTCCGGTTAAGGGTGGTGGGAGAGGGTGGAGGAAGGCTCGGTAGGTTGCGTGTGGTTTAAAGATCTCACCTGAAAACCATCTGTTGTAAAACATTTTCCCTTTCTCTTTAACCTCAAGGCTGAAAGCACGTGGCTTCAACAATTTAACAACGCGTAAGAGCAACAATAACAACAAAAAAAAAATCTTTCTCAAAGAGTGACACGTGACCCTGCAACACACTAACCATCACCCACTGCTACTTTTTCCCTTACACACACTCTCTCATTCACTTTTGCGGATTTCTTTAACCGAATATAAAAAAAAAAAAAAATCTAAGAGTCTGTTGTCACGTGATTTGTGTTTTCGAGAAGCGAGAGAAAAAGATAGAGGAGAGAAGGAGGAGGGAGAGCTACCCGCCTTTTAATGACCCAACCCAATAATTTTGTAATAATAATATGATGATACGAAGTATAAAGAAGAGATGACTCACTTCGCTATAAATGATTAGCGGGTAATAACGATCACTATACGCTTGTATTATTATTTTTTTTTTTATTTTTGTATAAGCGTAAAGTTATACGTTTAGCATCCGCATTAACGAAACGCACACGAAGGTGCGGTTTTAAATAAGGAGAAAAAACCTCCGCAAGATGGAATTTAAAAAAATAATAAAAAAAAAACAAAACAATTATTTAATGGCATTTAATTTGCACGTGATTGTCAATTTAAACCGAATGAGATGTAATTTTATTAACACGTTTAGCAACTTTTTATTTCGCGTTGTCTAAACCAATTGAATGGTTGATTTTGAAAAGGAAACATCCTCAATCAAAATTTAAAAAAGAAATCCTGGATAAAAAAAAACCTATTTCGCTACTAATAATTATTGTTGGAAATTAATTCTGATTTTTCCCATTTCTGACCCATAATAGTAAAATAAAATAATTATTAAAGTAGTTAGCAGGTTTTTTTTTTGGTTGGGGAAAGATGTTCCCTTAAATTGCAAGTTTTCTATGGTAAAACTGAAGCTTGGGCAAGTACCCAAAACTATTTAATTATAATTAAAATATAGTCTTAAAAGGACAGGTAATTTAAATTTAAACAATTTAAAACTATTTACAGTATAATTTAATTGAATAGCTTTTTCATCTCCAAAAAATAAAACCTTTGAGAAATCAAAAGAATTGTTTATAAATAAATGTTTATATGTTCTTTTCAAAATCTTTCTGGAATAGGCTATACTCATATATACCTTCCAAGATTATCTTCATTAGAGATATAATAAACAACAAAAACTTAATTTTTTCACTTGTAGATTATTTTCATAGTTTTCAAAAAGTTAATTTTCGAAAAAAAACTGGATGTGTTTGTTTCCTTTTCAAAATGACTGATTAACTGAAAACCCCAATCGTTATAGCTAATCAATGCCTTTTAATTCTTAAAACAATAAATTAATATTTAATAATAAATTTGCGATTGAAGAAAAAAAATATTAAATTTCAAACGAATTTTTGTAAAATAATCCGTCTTGTGTTGGTATTATTAACACATACCGGTACATAAAAACCCACTCTGATCGTTTCCGGATATTTTAATTAGTTGTTTTTAATTTCACATCTAAAGGGAAAATGTTTAAAAAAATAAAAAAAAAATTTTTTTAAATTTATTTCAAAAGTTGCGAAAATTCAAAGAAATTAATGACGTCAGTATATTTAAATTCTATTAAATTGCTTTTGTCAATTCTTGTAATTAGTTGAGCTGTCCCGCAAAATGCAATTATCTTTGAAATGTGAATAGAAGCAGGAAAAAAATAATAAATTATTAATTTGAGTAAATTGAGCAGGTGCTTTAACGTTAATTAATCCCACCCTTCGATAGTAAAACAAAACACAAAACAAAAAAAATTGACAGTATTAATTGCTTAATGTTAAGCGACGATGACTTTTAAACGACATGAGCGCCCTCTGTTAATGCTACCCATCTTCCACCATCAAACTAGAGGGAAGAAAAACATTCCGACATCTAGGTCTCACTTCCGTTCAATTTGTAATGTAATTCCGAACGTCAATTGTCCTTTTTTTTTTTCTTTCATTTTTGTAAAAAAAAAAAATTTTTTTTTAGCGAAAATCAAATAAAATGCAGATGGTAAAAATATTTTTTCTTAAAATGAAAAGAAAAATAAAATAACAGACTAAAAAATCACTCAAGTATGGAATTCAAGTCGTTGTTAATTTATAAAACGAGAAAATAGTGATGTAAATAATATATTAAGATACACGTAATACTTTAAGCGTTGTTTTTTTTTAAAAAAAAAATATATATATATATATTAAGACATAACT
The DNA here is from genome assembly GCA_034692225.1 of Polydesmus complanatus. Lineage (NCBI taxonomy): Eukaryota > Metazoa > Arthropoda > Diplopoda > Polydesmida > Polydesmidae > Polydesmus > Polydesmus complanatus. Next base: position 4,420 of record JAQGAZ010002231.1, read on the forward strand.
TAAAACCTTAATTTTTTTTTTATTTTTCCCTTAAAATGTTATTATTAGGAGCATTAAAAAAAATATGGTCATAATATTCAATAAAAAAAAAATACTGGGAGATAAAATATACAGCATGTTTCGCCCGAATTTAACGAATCTAAAAAGTTTTGAACAATATAATCGAGTTCGATGTGTATCGCACTGTAAAAATTAATTAAAATTCAATTCACGTTTTAACAATTTTTTTTTTTTTTTTTTTTTGACTTAAAAACTTTTTAACAATTTAATTTTTTTAAAAAAGAAAGTAATAGCGTTTATTTATTTGTTGGCCTTTTGACTCATTTTGAAAACCCATAAAAATTCTTGCAATTAAATAAATTTGCTGTCAAACAATAATAATAAAAAAAAAATTAAACGAATCGTTAACTTTTTTTTATTATTATTATTAACTTTTCAAAACGATATTTCAATTTGTTACGAAAAAATAAATTATAATGCTCTAAATAAGTAATATATAGTAAAATTGCACTTATTTGCATAAAAAATTGAAATATTTGCATAAATCTCATTTCATTCGCTTTCACATACATCAAAGTTGAGAAAATGTCTAAATTTCTCATAATAATAATTTTAATTTAATCAGCTAATTAATTATCTCCAGCTTACAGAATTAATTAAAGCTTCTGTTTAACATTAGCAATTCCATTACATTAATACTAATTGATGACGTCATAAAACCTCTACCCACAAAAAAATTTTTTTTTTCTTCTAACCATCTATTTTAAATTAGTCTTTCCAACTGTTTCCCTATTTTTCCAACAAATTAGACACAAAAAAAAAGAAAAAAAAAAAAAAAGTCGTCGACGTAAACATCAAAGAAATATTTTTTTTCGATTTGTTTCGCGTGCTTTTTAGGCGCGTGTCGTTTCCTTACCTATTCCATTTTCTCTTGCAGTTGTGCGCATCTACCCCACACTCCACCCTAGTTCCTTATTCCCTCAACTTAACTCCACATTTTTTTTTTTCTTGTAATCTTCCCCCATTTTTTTTTCTTTCTGGTTTTTTAAACTTCCTCTTAACCCCGCGCCCTCTGCTTTTTACGTTCTCGTCTGCACGAGAATGGGAGAGAGAAAGAGAATTGCACGAGCGGCGCACACACACATATTGAGTCGGGTGAAGAAAAGATAATCTTTTCGCACTCAAAAATCTATTCCCCCCCCCCCCCTCCCCCATATATATTTTCTCTCTCCCTCTCCACTCCAATCGTACGATACACATTTTCCAAGTCTGTAACGTCATCGCACTGTCTGCCCTACATTTTTTTACCAGGTGGCGCCATCAATTTGCCTTCAATATAAACATCACAATTTTCGAATCCGCGAGAGTAGGTGAATTTCGCGTTCAATATGGTTCGTATCAGTGCTCGATCCCATAAAAACTGCCAGAACCATGTCTAATTAACCCGACCACGGTGCTTTAAAACGCGGGGAACGGTTGTGGAGGGGAAAGAGAGAAGAAGACGGAGATAAATCTTAGTTAGATAAGCCAAATTTTCTTTTTTCAATTTTAATCGGAGTAAATCAGAAGACAATATTATTGTATTAACCTCGTTGTTGCCTAATTTAAATAGAATGGCATTGATCCAAATTTGACTGTGACAGTACATAAAATTGAAAACTCTGATAACAACAGTAAAGCATTTCACGTCTGAAAGCAAACCTTAGTCATTGCCACTATCTGTATTATATTATTTTGATGGCTTTTTTCGCGCTTATAGTCGCCTTTTTTCCCTGCTCATTAAAACCTTCGCCAATTGATGTCTCATAAACTTGTTACTTTTTTGTTTGTGGAAAACCTATAACTTTTTTTTTTTTAGATCAAAATGTGTACAAACTTATTACGTTTAATTGCACGAGTGAGATTGCAAAGTTTAACTTTTTAGTTTTAATATTCTACCGTATTTATTGGATTATAAGACACACTGTTTACACCGTCTTACACTGTAGCTTATATGCTGTATTTTGGCAAAAGTGAGGTAAACATGCAAATTTTTTTCTAGAAAAAATTCGCTGATTTTTCATTTACAGTATCGGTATTAGATAGCACATGGCACCAAATTGACAGCAAGACGCCCATATTCTGCATTTGAAAAAAATCAGCCGTGATTAATTTTATTAGGGAAATGTTTGTTTAAAAAAATGGACAAATTACAACACTCACTTATAGGGAATTTTGCTCAAGGAAAATTAACAAATTTCCATCCCTTTTTTTCCCCCAAAATGGGAAGATTGTAACAACTTTTTCTGAGATTTGGCGCTCCTTATCACTGAGTAACAAAACATTTTCGCGCACCCCCAAACCACCATTCAAGCACCCTGCCTTAAGAGACCGTAACACGGTACATGTACCGGTACTTTTAACACTCTGATCCACGCTATCGTGCTTAACCAGTAAGTTTACCTGGACTTTTATAGAATTAAAAACTGCAAAAAAAAATTACGAAACTAAAAAGGACAATTTATTATTTTTTTAAAAAACAGCGATTTGACTAATGGGATGAAGAACATTCTCCTTTAGCATGTTCCCAAACTATTCTTCTCTTGAAATGGAAGTGTACTGCAATAAGGTTAATTACTAGAAACGGGCTTCTGTTCTAAATTAAGATATTTCTAGCAGTGTGGAGTTTTTTTTTTCTTTAAATAAAATTTAGATCATCTTCGTGTTCGTAAGTTAATTTTTTTTTCTTTTTCTTCTTCCATCATTGCAAAACTCAAAAAGCACTTTTAAATTTGTAAATTTGCCAGATGCGATCTCGAATTTATTATGTTAACAATTAATCACTTAACCGCGCTATCAAAAATATATATATATATTTTTTTCTTTCGTTAAGAAAATAAAACAACAACTTTAAAAATGCAATGCAGTAATAATAATAATAAAAAAAAAAAAATTAAAAAGAATATTTCTTTCCCTAAAAACTTTTTTTTTTCCTAACGCAAAATAATAGCTGTAAATGTAGTTGGCACAAGCTTCATTAAGCAAAACGTCGAAAAGAAAAAAACACAGGGGTTAAGAAGAAAAAAAAAGAAGTCTAGAGTTAAGATAGATGGCGCTGTTTGTCTTCTGCATGACTGATGTTTCTTCTCTTATCTCTTTTGTTTATATTTACTGGTAAGTGTATCCATTCAATCCCATTTGCCCTGCGCGTGCGCCGTCATATAAACGCATTAAAAAAAAATCGGTAAAAAAAATAATAATAATAAATAAATTTTTCGATTGTTACGAAATTTATAATTTACATTTAAAATATTATTAGCCACGCCCATACCTAATATCATCGCCCAAAAAAACTTTTAAAAAATAATAATAATAAAGGTCACGTGACTTTTAGATTTGGTCTGCATTGAATAAAACGAAGAGGGAAAAAGTGTAAACACATACTCCGTATATATTTTTTTTATATTATTAAACAGCGTATTTCCTGCGCGTTTCAACCGTTTTTGATTGAACAGCGTGAACGCTGAATTGTAATTCACCGTGAGAGGGCGTTGTTCAACAACATTTTTTCCCCCCCAAAAACTCTTCTTCCTTCAAACCCCTCTACCGGTGACACTAGAAGATGATTGAATTCGCGTGAACGCATAAAAAACGGAAAAAGTTTAAAATTTATGTTTAAATATAGCGACGTAAATTGGACGCTAGCCCATTTACTTTCAACGCATATAAAAAAAAAAATATCTTATTTTATTTTTAATTTTCGCTTCTTCATTTTGATGAACATTTTTGCGTGACGTCAGAGGTGGATGGCATCCGGTTGCAAACGATGCGTCATAATCGCATTAAAAAAATATTTGCTTAAAATAAAATAAGAACTCAATGTTAAGTTACATTACGAAAGCCCACAAATGCAATCAGCTGTCATCTGCAAACATTAAAAAAGAAGAAGAAAAAAGAAAAAAAAAAAGAAAATGAAGGAAGAAAAAAGAAAAAAACTTAACATAAAAGAGATGAAAATTCACGTAGCCATAAATAGAACTAAAGTTTTGAAGACGTTTTTATGACCCAACTCCTTCTATTTATCTTTCTATTTCATTCGCCCTATCACATTCCGCATTTCTGTATCTCGAACTGATGCCACAACATCATCTATCTACATCGCGGGATAAACGCGAGCGCGCGCGCAGCACGAGATATTATACTAATAATTTTCGATGCAAAAATTGCATCGGCCTCTTGTTCCTCCAATTATAAAAGTATGGTGGCTCAAGAGAGTTATAATTCTGAACAAATATTATCATATTCGCGCGTTCATCGAGCGAACAAACTCATAACTCATATCAATATCAGACCCTTTAAATTCGGTTTCACTATGGCGTCCCATAGGCGCCTCACACTAATCACAATTATCGCCCATTTTTATTTTTTCGCATTAGACGTTACCAAAAATTTTTCATATTATAATATATTTCACTTTTCTAATGCCATTAATCGCCATTAAAAGCAATGACGTCATCGCTAAAACTTCATAACGTTGCAATTTTTCCGGCAATAAAAAGCTCCGCCACAAATGGGGTAACGAAATCACCTCCAAGCCAATTGATGATAATAATAATAATAAAATTAATCATTTAAAACCCCACCTCCCCACCCCATATTATAATTAAAATGTTTTCATTCGCTTTAGACTAAAGGAGAAAATGAAATCGGGGTATTTACCTGTTTAAACTGATCATCGAATGACCAGTGCTGCGGGTTGTCCGAACTATGAGCCTGTGTGGAGCCGGGTGAAGCATTGGACGGTGGGCTGGAGGCCATAGACGAGGGCATGGTAGGTGATGAATAGGCTAGGAGTTGACTGATTGCCGCCGCTCCTCCTCCATTCCCAGTGACGGAACCTGGAGCCGCCGGAGGTGTCGCACTTCCGCCGTTATTCCCCCCGATTCCTCCTCCCGCTCCCCCGCCGCTAAGTCCACGCGTCGAAGAGTGATGGTGATGTAAGAGCGAATGATGGTTATGATGGGGGTGGTGGGCAGACGATGACAGGTACGATTCCCTCTGTCGCAGAACCGAATCCGCTACGATCAGATTATGAGCTTTGATTTCGCGATCGACTTCTTCTCGTTCCTCCAGCTGTTTCAATCGAGTTAGAACGTCGGAATCTTCATCCAGACGGACTCGACCACCCAACGTTCCACCACTGCGCTCTCTACCTCCCCCGCCACCCTCACCTTCGATTTCCGAATCGAATTCAGATTCGTTCAAATCTTCGTCTTCGTCCGGATTGGACTGCAAATAAAAAAAAAATTGAATTTAAATTACTTCTACCCTTAATTAATATAAATTTATAATACTGTAATAGTTATGATGCAAAAAAAAGTAAGAATATTTTTTCAAATCAGAAATTCGTAGGAAATAAAATGTATAGAGGCCTAATTGTGCTGTAATAATATTTAATTAACAACTATTTTCAATATTTAATTATTCATTCACTACACTTCGTTCCCAATTTTATAAATGCGAAAGAATAATTACAAAAATCTCTATTTTGCCAAATTTTAAATCGTTGTCTGCGTAAAAATGGAAAAATCCCAACGGTAACATAATCCCCATGCAAAAATATTTTCGTAATAACCATAATAATTTCTTTTTAAGGCTTCATCTTTAAAAAGAGCTGACGAATGTTTCGCTCGAAAAGTCTAAACGAGTTGCATTAAATTGAATGAATAAAAATCACTGGCAACATGCATTATTATGTGCTAAAAAATTTGTTCGTTCAAATTGCAGCTGCAAAATTATTGCTATTCCGATATTAGCGGCAGCATTTAACCTTGAAAAGCCTGAAATTGTATTTTCTCGTTATTGCATCCAATCTAGTACATGTACTATAATATATTTTTTTTAAAAAATATAATGTTTAAGTACCGATAATTAAACTAGATTCAATGAACTTCCAGTACATTTTAGTAAAGATTAGTAACAAATGCATTTCGATGAGCAAGATTATCGACTTTATAGACACATTTTATTTCACTCGTAAAACCGAATTTTATTTTTTTTAAAAAAAAAATGAATTGACAACTTTTGCCAATATTTAATAGCAATAAAAGAAGAAAAAATAATAATTTATTAAATTTGTAGAAGATTCAATACACAAACGACTGCAACTCAATATACTTAATGCTCAATGATTAATACTAGTTGTTGCATGAGTTGTTGGTTAGGCACATGAGATAAGAAATAAAAGGCGCTGAAGTGGTAAGAATAGAGCGGTTGGCTTTAGCCATCGGCAGCCATGTCGGTAATAAAACAAGGCGAATTAAAGTAAAATTATAACCGTTCATATTTCATGCTGGTCAAAAATGTAAAAAAAAAAAAAAAAAAAAGAAAAGAAAAATGGTTATTTTTTTATTTTTTTTTTTTCTTCTTCAAGTAAAGTTCAAATTTTAGAGGCAAAATGTGCATGTACAGTACACACAAGGATAGAAATAGGGCGAGAGCGAGAAAGGTTAACATTAGCGAGTCCATGTTTTCTCAACATTTTATTTTTTGATTTCTTATTGATATTCAAAGCGAGTACTCGGTATTATTCTCTCAGGAAAGTATTACAACTATAAACGACATTAAAAATGTATAAATATTGCCCTCGCTCCCTTGTTTTAAATTAACCTCAAACTGAAATTAGAACTGCCACGGAACGCATCAAAGTGTAACCCTCGTTCGCCCTCCCCCCATTCCAAAAAAAAAAAAGCTTCCCCCAATTTATTGACAAAAATCGTGAACTTTTTTTTTTATTATTATTAATTTCATTTTATTTTTAGTTATAAACACAAATATAAAAACGTGTTGCGCGTTCAAAAAAAAAAAAACTTTTATGAATGTAACACGACAAAATCACATTTAAATTTTTTAAACTCAAATCAACACATCAAAAAATTAGCGAATAAATAAAATCCGGAAAACCACAAAAACATTAAATAAAAAAAAATTTTGTAGATAAAAATTGTTTACGACTATTTTTACTCGAATTGATAAAAAATTTAATTGGAAGGATAAGTAGGTTAAATGACTAAATTAAAATGTTAGCGAGTTATAATTAATCTTAATTGGCGACTAACCAATGTTTTTATTTATTGCCACGTTTACAAATTAATGATCGGTCATTATTTTTTTTTTTTTTTAAATTTAAAAAAAAAATTGATTAACTGATTCCTTTTTTAAAATCAAACGTAAGTTATAGCGTAGCTACATTTTTTAAAATAACTTAACAATTATTTAAAATTAAAAAATGCTAAAAAAAAATGAATTTCAATCACATTTTGATAAATATTTACTGTATATCAGCCTAATTTATTTCACTCTATTTTTTAAATAAATAAACCCAGAATTAATTCCTACAATTCATCTACAGCAAAAACCAAAAAAAAAAAAAATTAAATAATAAGAATAATAAAAGTTTATTCAAATCCAAATAACAATTTTAAAACAAAAATATTATTGTAGTTGTTTATTAGAAAACTCGCAAAAGTAAATGAAAGGAAAACGTTGATTTATCCAAATGAATATTAACGATACAGCTTGTAATAATAATTTATCGTCTCTCCGGAATTACAAACATAAGAATAAGAGGTGAAAGACGGGGCTGAGAGGGAAGGGGGAATGAGGTGGGGGGTAGAGATAGAGAGAGAGAGGGAGAAGGCGCCATTAGAAAAATTCAGAAAACGAATTAGAAATAAATAGAAATTCGTATAGATGCTCCTTAGGTTAAGATTTGTTAGTAGACTTTTTAGTGCAAAAGATTTATTGAGGGTACATAGAACGAACGAAGAAGAGTAGAGAAATTCCATTAAATCCAATTGGCCGATCGTTTTCAGAGCAGACGATGCATTATTTCACGCTGGGATCTCGAATTATTTAACAATGAATTATGATATCATATAGAGAAAAAAAAAAGTAACAAAATATTACAACTTCTCTCTCTCTCTTTCTCTCTCCATCATTTTTTATATTTTATTATTATTATTTATTTATTTATTCATTTTAGCTCAAAGTTATTTCGAGATTCACGAACGTAAAAATTATGTATACGTGATGAGAAATTTTCCTCTCGATGTCCATCCGCCAATTTATTTATTTAACTATAAACCATTTTTGTAAAGTAAAAAAAAAAAATAAAAAAAAATAATAATATAATAATAATAAAAATCGTAAATTGTTAATGGTGAAAGAGGAGGAGGATGAAGAGGAGTAGTTGTGGGAGGGTGCAAACAACGTTAATTAAAGTTATCATCGTCTTAACTCTTAGATGGAGAGAGAAAGAGAAAGAATAGAAGAAGCACATAAAATGTTAGCCATATATAAATATGGTAATCGGTTATTTTGGAATTTTTATGGGGTGGACGTGCGACCGACCGCTGAGAACAACTTTCATTTTTTTCCCCCCAAACTTTTTTTCAAAAGAGAGAAAAAAAAATTTTTTCTCTTTCATAAAATAAAAAAAAATAATCATAATAATAAATAAATATAAATTTTATAAACAGATTCGACGTTTACCCCTTTAATTTTTTTTTTAAACGAAATGAGGCTGTTTATCAATATAGTTGAAGATGAAAATGGTAGGAGTGGGTGGGAAAGAGGGAGGTTAAATTGTATATTGAATGCGTCACGCTGTGATGAACGACCGACTTACACATGTACATACAAATATTTTGTTATTGCTTAGAGTCTGCAGTCAGGTGAGAGTTTCAATATAGGAATAAGACGACTTTAATAGCCGCCAAACAATAATAAATAAATTTCCCATCAATTGGGTTGCCCCATCCCCGCTTCAAACTCTTCGCCTACCACCCACTGGCCGCGGGGGTGGCAATAGAGGGAGGAAAAGCGGTGGTCAAATCAACTTTAAAAAAGAAGAAGAAGGCGAGATGACCAGGCAAACGCATTTTGTTAAAACTATTTTTATTTTTTATGGTTTTAACTTTTATTATAATAAAAATCCCATCACGGTTTTGTTTAAAAAAAAAAAAAATGGTGTTATAAAATATTTTGATTTAAAAGCGAGTGCACGCACTTAACGAACGATTTGAACCAAACGAGACAAGCTAAGACAAGTCCATTGTGTAGAAATAAATTATTAGAAAAAAGCTCACAAATTAAAATAATATTGCCAGTCGTCTATCTATTTTTTTTTTAATTAAATTTTTTAATTGCATAGTTGAAAAATTTCATAAAGCTGTAAATAACAAACAAATTCTCAAGCGCCGCATGCATGGGCCTACCGTATTATTCAGTTGTACAACACTGTAATCGAGAAAATGCTGTATTACAATTTACTTATTGCGAAAACGAATTTAATACATGTACAGTAAAACCATTTTTTTCTAGCTTTAGCATAATGCAGTCCGTATTATGCGAGGTAATCTCAGGTAATAAATATTGGGTTACGCCACTTAATTAGCATATTCTGCATAATTTCCATATTTAAATTCATTAACATAATTATTAATAAACTAATATTTTAAATGATTTTCCTTATTATGGTACCATACCAAATTAAAAAAAGTTTAAAATTACTGGTAATGGCATAAAGAAAAATAAATACATGCAGTAAAGGCCTACATGATAATAATAAGTACAATACCCAAAAGAAAATTACCAGATAAAAAACCTTAATTTTTTTTAAAATAAAAATAAAAACATCCTAATTGGGCGATAGATGCGACGATGTTAAAAGGGGGTTCCTGATGGGTCCACGCGTCTTTTTAAGAATAATAGAATTTTCCAATAAAAAAAAATCTATTTTATTTTTAAGACTAGTGAAATTTAATCAATGCGCGCCAAGTAGTCTCGGATTAATAACCGATAGAAAAGCCAACCCCCCAGCAACTTTCTCGGATCAATTTTATTTACATAGATTTTGCGTGTGACTGCAAAACTGTTCAATTTTGGATCAAATCTTTCGAAAGAGCGAGATTGAACTAGAATGATGAACTAGTGTAGATTAAATAAGCGAGCAAAATTAGAACTGCATACTGGTATAATAGATTAATAGTGTAAAACTAGGATAATATTAGAGAGTTTGCGGATTAGCTTTTCACCTCGTTCTTATGCTTAATTCTAATGCTTATGGCGTCCGAATTTGGACTTTGACATTTTTTTTTACACAGATGTGAATGAAGAAATAAATTTCAAAGTCCATACTAGAACGCCATAAGCATTAGAGTTAAGCATAAGAATGAGGCAAAAAGCTAAACCGCAAACTCTGTATTACCGGTATTAAAAAGTTACTGTAATGCGTAATACGTAATGCATTCATTAAGTAACGTGCATAAGAAAATGCACAACACAAACGATTTTTAATCCATATTTTCTTAACTTAAAAGTAACGTTAAAATAACATCAAACTCATAAAAAATACCGTAGTTAAGATTAAAACACAAAAGAAAAAAATAACCGCATACTATCTACCAATGATAAGAGGCAAAATCAAACTTCACAATTACAGAGTATGAACTCTGAAAATAGCAAATGAAGGATATCATTTTATATTATCTGCCGCCATTAAAAGCTTTTATATCTAACTTAATAGTTTTTTTTTAGTATTAAATACATGTATTCAAAAATCGAAAGCATTAGTTTAACTGCTTTTGTTAGCGGTGTGAAAAGGTGGTTAACGATGCAGCCAGTGAAACAAAACGCGGCTCAGAAACTTTTGAAGACTTAATAAATATCAAGACTTTGAAAAACAACAAATAAAAAAAAATAAGTTCTTTATTTTATGGAGAAACGCTGATTTAGTATTAAAAATCTGATACGGATCTTTCAAGGACGGCCTCAATTATCCACCAAGAAAAAAAAAACCATGTAGACCGTTATTCGACCGCACCCTTCAAATCGAGGGGATACATTACATTACATGGTCAACTAAAATCAAGCTTCATAATCACCAATTTTTTTTTTTTTTTTTAACAACGCAAATTCACTCGCTTTTATCCTAAGCCGAATGGTATTGTTAATGCATACATTTATCAATTTCCATTCAATTTTTTTTTTTTACTATCAGTAATGATAATAATTAGTAACCAAGTACAGTAAATGTAATTTGATCGAATATAGCAGTTCTCAGAAGTCTTATTAAATTTTTAAACAATAAAAAAATTTTAATTTGTCACATTTTTTTTTTTAACTAGACACTATACTAAATTAGTAAACATTACAAAAAAAAAACCTGAATATATCATGATAATCGTGCGATTGCTAAAATATATTAAACGAGCTACGCACGATTTAACATTTATTATTTTTTTTCTTCCTTTTTATCAAAAATGGTGTTGAATGTTGATGTTTTTTTAAATTTGCTTTAATATTCCTATTAAAACTAACGAGTAAAAAAATTTTTTTTTATAAAAAAAAAAACATTATTAATAGGAAAAATTTTCCACTATTAAATTTAACTAATATATGTTTGATCTTTGACTTATCGAGCGTAGTTTCAATGAGAAAGTCCCCCCCCCCCATACACATTTGAATTTTTACAAATAAATCAACAGTTGAACGTTCGATTAGTTGTTAATTAAGGTCGAAAGATCGCGCTTTGTCCAATAAATTCGACTTAATATATTTGTAGGTCAACGCAATTAATTTCGCATATTATTCCGAGCGTCACTACCGTCGGAACGCCACCGCCATCATTTTGCCGCTCGCATCACGAACGTACAACGCGCATGCTCAACCCACATCTCGTGTTGGCGGTAGACGGCGCGAAGAAAAAAAGAAAAGAAAAAAAAAAGCCGGTGAAGCTAATGAAATAGATGACGTCATCCGTCAATGAGTGAGTTTTTTTTTCTTTTTCTCCAGGCGAGTGCAAGTGGGAGTTTACGCTGAGGCGGCGGTTACGTAAAACGGAAGCTGCGTTACCATAGAAACCGCTCCCAAAAAAAAAAAAAAAATACGAGAGAAAGAAAAAAAAATCGAAGTGAGTTTATGAATGAAAGACGTGTCGAGTGAGTCGTCTGCTCCTCCACTGCCCCACTAACACCGAAAACACCCTCCTCCCCACCCCTTCCAGCCCTCCCTCCCTACGCATACAAACACATCGATTGCACTTATCGATTTTACACACACGTGACGTCACGTCGCAAAACCTACATTGTATTGTTGCTGGAGTTTTTTTTTTAATACATTCGAGACTTGCTGTAGACGCTCAAAAAAATCTGCGCTGTATTTTTTTATTTGGATCGCGTACAAATTACGTATTCAAATGAGGGGGAAATAATGTACTGTATTCAGTAATGAGTTAATTTTGTATCAAATTAACAGCTTTTTTCGAAATTAAAAAGTAGAGTAGCTGCTAACATACAGTAAACAATCGAATAATAAATTGCGTAAAACGTTGGTTCGAATTGTTTTTAAATCGCGACAACATTGTAATAAACACGTAGTTTACAAATCGGATTTTTCATAAAGTTGCTCAATATTATAAGAAAGAACCAAAAAAAAAAAATAATAACGTTAAACTTATTATGCTGAGTATTGGCCAATTTTCCGCAATAAAGTTGTCGGTAACATCAAATACGAAAAGCCCACATTTAATAAAAAAAATTGCCGTTTCATCAAACTTGGGAAAAAAGTTTTATAAAATCTTTTAAGAATTAATTTCTGCTAAAAGAAACGCGAGTGAAAACATAATTGTTTTTTTACCATCAGATTTCTTAAATCTAAATCAAAACCATTTATTCTGCATTTAAATTTTGGTCACGAGAGCAAATTTTCTCAATCATGACTTAGTAAAACCGTTTAACAAATCAAAAGCTCAAAATTAAAACGAGATAATATACTAATGAATTATAAATTTTCCATAATAATTGTTATAATCGTTTTTATTTTTTTAACGCTTAACAGCAACAACATAAGATTGGATCCATTGCTCAGCAAACTGAGATCAGCGTAAAGCAAAGATTGCAATATAAAGCTAGATCGCTGGGTAGCAACCAAAGAGTAAGGTTGTAACTCTTAACCGCACCTGCATATTTATAAATAAATTTAAAAAAAAAAAAAACAACAACAAAGAAATTAACATTTAACAAAAAAATAGCATTACGCAACTCCTATTAAACGATCAATCTTAATATTTAAGGTGTGTAAAGTTGACGCTGACTCGCACCTTATTAAAAACAATTGATTCGAGACAGTACAAATTAAAAGTAAAGTTAACCATAAAGTTATCGAAAAATAAAAAATACCTAAAATCCAATAATATCGCCATACAATAAGTAAAAGTAAAGACTTTTCAATTGCATTATGAGAAAATTAACTTACAGTATTTTAGCGCACAAGTGTTAAAATTACGAATGAATTTTTCATTAAATTTCACATTAATTTCTCTTTCGTGGTTGAATGCATTGTAAGTTTGAAGGGGAGTATAGGGGGTGTGGGGATAAGTAAGGAGGAATGCTGGGAGTTCCCCTAGCGGTGGAACATTAAATGTTTGCGTAATTTGTTCGAAGGCCAACCGCCTAAAAAAAAAAAAAAATAATAATATAATATATATCTATTATTTCTCTCTCGTTCGAATATATAACGCGCGATTTTATAAACTCGTAAAACAGGTATTAATAAATTAAAATTAATGACTCTCCACCCACCCACCCATCCCATTAATACTCAGACGCCTTGGACGCGAAACCGGGGGCTCGCACGTGATTCCAATAGCCCGGGTCTGAGTGGGTGGGCCAATGGGTTTCTTGGTCTTTATCGCCTGTCTCCATATTGACATTGATGAGCGACATAACCAAATATTTATTAGAACAAAAACAAAATAGAATATTTGATGAGGCCCGGCAATAGGTTTGAACGCCGAGCGTGACGTCATACACTCGAAATCACGTCGCCATTCATCACATTAATCCGGGATGAAAATGATAGGCCTCGTTTGTTATCTCTCTCCACCCGAATCTTATCATCTCCCATCATCCATCCCCTCCTGCCTACCTACCACCCATAAGTTAAAAACTGTTTCGAAACAAATCGCAAACTGAATAAAAATCGACGCTATTATTTTTACAAGAAATAATAATAATACTTGAAATCCAAATAAATATTCGTACGCGACGTATGTATAAAAGGGGGGATGAGGAGGTGATAGGGGGGCGAAAAGTGTGGCCAACAGATGTGAACAAGCCCCGCCTTCGACACGTGTAAATAAGGCTCGAGTTTAATTTAAGCAGATGTTTAGCTTACTCTCATTTAGATAGAATACAGAGAATTTTCTTGAAAATAATGTACTGAACCGGAGAATAAATTACGGAGAAAAACGAAAAAATTGACAGACGAAAAAACGAAATAAATTAAAAGTAACTAAAATCAGGACTTTCAACTTTACGATTTTTCCTTTTAAATATTAAAAATGATAATAAAAATTTTTTTTATTACTCTTATACATCGGTAATGTTAGTTTAGCAAAACTTCATTTTTTACATTCAACGTGGAAAGAGGAGGAGGAGGTTGGGGGTTTTATGAAAAAGGTACTGTAGTCTCATTTTTAAATTATTTTTTACAAATTCTTCTGCTTACATATCAATTGCTAAAACTTTATTAACGATTTGTAACTAAACATGGGTGTCAGAGTGGCGTAACCCTTATTTCTTTACGAGCGATATACTATGTGCCCATTCCATCAACCAATTGCAGTTTATGAGTGCCCCCCGTGTAGCAAGAACAGGTCTGCTCACGACTGTAGTTTATTATACAGCATAATATAGAACGTAACATTATATTTATTATACAGTACTTTATATTTTCTTAACCAAATACATGTATGTACAGTATAACTTGGGCATACAGACATCGAAAAAACCAAGCAAGCATTCTATAACTTTATATCCAAGTTTTGTTACATCCGAGTACCCGAAAGGCCTTCGAATTCCTTCAATGCTAAGGCAATAATATCTAACCGGTATTACGAGCATAATACGTACCAATTGCATAATTACACGATAATAATCATAATAGACACCGATTTATACTAACCAATATTTCTAAATTAACAATTTATTTGTAGATACTGTACAGCAGCGGTCGGCAAAGTCCGTGGTCAACTGAGCCAAAAATCAAAAATTCAAGAACTAAAATTTTTTGGAGAGCCAA
>JAQGAZ010002232.1:0-19534 GCA_034692225.1 Polydesmus complanatus
TCTTTCCGGTCATGTTTTCGTTTGTGAGACAAAAGTTGACCGCTTGAGTGCAAAATATAATTGCAACCTAAAAATATCCACATTTTTTTTTTTTTTTTTTTTAAAAACCAGAAATTAACTGAAAATAATAATTGGAGATTTTAATCCAGTGGTTCTCAACTTTTGGGGCAGTTGGCAAAGCGTCACACGATGTAGTTTGTCTTCTAAATTTAAATTTTTAGAATAACAACATTTATACTGTACAAAATTTGGTTGGGTATTGGTAGGGTTGTTTTTTGCTGAAAAATTGAAAGAATTTTTTTGTTAAAATTGTTTTCATAAAATAGTGTAATAACTAGTTAAAGTGTAATTTTTGATTGAATGGAGTAATTTTTAGATGAAAAGTGGAATTTTATAAGTTGGCAAATGGATTCATTCCAATAAAAAAGTAGAATTATTCTTTTGTGGTAGGCATCATGTCTAGTCTAATGTATTTTTATTAATACAGTATTGGCACACAAGTTAAGTTTAATTGATTGCTAAGAATATTATTTTGTTAAGAGTTTTGTTGTTACAGTATAAGGAAAGAATGTTCTTAATTTTAAAGTTACGATTTGTTATGGAATTACAGTTGTTGTAGCGACAGATGATTTTTGATTAAAATGGAGAATTAAGGATATTGAGTGGAGAGAGCGTGTGAAAATGACAGTAATTAATTGAAAGATCATCGCGTTTCATCTCTTTTTACATGTAATTCTTTACCAAGTTAAATTTTAGTTTGCATTTTCCTTCCTATTCTAATGCGCATGTGTCACGACAGTTGACAGTTTCGACCGCGCTCGGTTAACACTTTGCGCATGTGACACAAGTTGACCCAGATGATCAATCACCTCGCTTTTATTTATTTTTTTTTTTTCAACTTATTATTTTGATTTTTTAAACATGGCATTCTTGCAGCTGCTTTCCTCGCCTTAAACGTTGAATGGGAGGGGGAAAAGGGCTTTTCAGCGAATAAAACATGTCAATTAAGTTGTTCGTTTGTTGACGCTCAAAATGTCGCACTTCCAATCATCGACATTTTTTTTCTCCGTACGATTAGCGGGGAATTTATTTTAAATTTAGTTTTTAATAATATTAAATCATCGTTAGAAAAGTAGCGTTCCAATGAATCTTCCTTCATACTACGTCTTCACATTGAAAATTATCTTAAAAAGATATGACGCGATTTTTATTTATTTTTTTTTTTTTGTAAATTTGCGTTTTCTTGTTGGTTTTTGCGTTTCTAGTTTAAAAAAAATATAGTGTGGTTAAGGAAAATTATCAATGCAGTACATGACATTGTATACCCTTAAATTGGTACCGGTAATTCCAAATGTTCCCACACGAAATGTTTTTTTGTATAAAATGATTTTTTTTTTACAAATGTTTAATACTGTACAGTATTTTAATTGTGCTTACGGTATGCAGCGCCGGATCAAGGTGTTTTGTGACTTTAGACAAAAATGTTTCCCGAAAAATTAAATTATTTTGGCATACCTAGACATTTGTCTAGTTTGGATAGGGTATTGTCTGTCCTGTAGGAATTGTTTTTAAGCAAAATGTCCGTATTCGAAATTATTTGTGCATATAATGTTTCTGTACCGGTATATTTTATTCAAAATATTTTTTAACTTCTATTGTTTTCTGTGCAAAATATTCCCATCCAAATGTGTTTATTACAAAATAATGGTTTCTCGCACAAAATTATCTAAATCAAGATATCTGCCCCCATCACGCGCATAAAAACAAGATTAAGTCACAGTTTCAGCTGCATTCTAAACTATCAAGTAGGCAACTCATCATCAATGCAGTTTGAAAGACTGAAAGTTGACGCGATACTTGACTTACTTCGGTGATACCCAGTAAAATAAAACAGTGTATTTAATCAAGATGCCTGCCTCACAAATTACCCTTAATTAAAATGTTTTAATTCAGACTTGATAATATGTTATCCAGATACATTGTACTGTACTTTGTTTGAACCGTTTTATGTGGAAACAGTTTCTGAAAGTTACATTTCTGCTGCGTTTTAAAATATGTCTAGTCAAAAACCTGTCCCGGGTACATGCACTGCAGTTAACGTTTATCACTCTCTCGAGTTACATTAGTTATGTAAGGCGTGATGACGTCAGGAAACATATGAAAGAGAAGGAGGGAGGGGCGTTGAGGTGGGGATATTGTCTGGGTATGGAACACGTGATTTGTGGCTGAAAGGTCATAGTTTAGGGAACTTTATCTAACGATCAACACGGACCTCTCTCACGTCCTTTACCCCCACCGGAAGTTCCCTACTTTCGTTGGGGGAAATTTAATAAGCAAAAAATATTTTTGTGACAGCCAATTGATTGGCAAATGAGAGAATAATTTATAATGTTGAACACGAAGAACTTAACAATTCATGAAATGTAAAATCTCTTGTTATACCAGATAAAGTCCACGTACCGATACAGTGTTATAGTCCAACTGCTCATGCGCCATACTAGAAAAGTTTTGCTTAGAAACCCGCATATTAAATTTTTTTGTTTCTATTTTAGTTTTTTCTTATGAAGTGAACAAAAAAGATGACAATTATATTATTTTGATATATCGTTAAAGCAATGTACTGTAGCTTAAATTATGGTGACGCTCATTTTAGCACAGTACTGTAAAATAGCACGCTAAATCTGTGTTAAAATGCATGTATAGTTTTTTTAGAATTTCTTAAATCCAATTTATTATTATCTTTTTTCTTTCTTTTTAAAACAAATGGGAAAATTTCTCTTCTATTCTGATTTGAGGAAAATCTAAAAAAAAAAAAAAAAATGCAGCTGAACATTTCTCAATATACGAAATGTAATATAATGCTAGGGTTTAGTTTGCATATATACCGTACAACATTATATGCACTGCTAGAAAAAAGTGTTGTGGGAGTGAGTAAGGTGGGGGAGGGAGACGTAATTGATGAAATACATTTATTATTTTTAAGCTGCTAACACGGATTCGCTGATTTAATTGAGAACACCGGGATTGATGCTACAGTATATACATATACACTATATTTTTTCCCTCCATTTACCATATAAATTATTTTTTTTTTCATCGCTCGCTGCTATTTTTTTCATCTAACGTGACGTAACGTAACCTAAGCCAAATCGTACGCAGCGTTTGTGATTTAATGTTTTCACGCGCCGACTTTTCTCTCTCGCTTAATGGTCCTTTGGGTGAAGACATATTGAAAAAGAGAGAGAGCGAGGAAATTTCTATCTGTGTTGAACTTAGTTATTAATAAAGTAATAGAAGTTAGGCGAGAAGGATGAAAGGAGGAGGGATAAAGGGAGTGAAGGGGAAGGAGGAGAGGGGAGTATTATTACAGATTTGGCAACTTTTGAAATTAGCATAATGTTGTAACGCAAAGCAAAGACGTCCATACGTCTGGTAACACCGCACTTTGCTTACTACTTTACTATCTGTTTCATATTCAATAATAATTATAATAATAATAATAATGGAAAAATTCTATGCGCACATTACTATATTTTGCTTGTTTCTTTGGAGTTTATTTTCTTTGAATCAATGCTAAAGTTATTTAGGGCTAGTTAACGATTATTGAAAACCAATCATTGTCGGTAATTAAAAAATTGGTTAAGTTGTGTTTAAGTGCAATAAAAAACAATTACTGGGAATTAAAAATTCTTTGAATATTTTCAAATAAAATGTGCCCTCTACGTGTCCGATAGAGTGTACCCTTATTCGATTATTGTTGTTGAATATCTTGGATATCCAAACATTTTTTTCCATTATTAAAGCAAGTGACCAAAGATTATTTTATTTTATGGCGTCAAATGCCAATAAAAAGTATTACGGAGTATTACATACCGGTACTGTACTTAAAATTTTTACATACCGTAAGTTCAAATAAAAATGTAATAAATGTATAGCCTTAAATTTGCTTTTGCCTGACCTCACTTTGAGACGTTTTCGTAGTTGACCCCTTAACTACTTAATATCAGTTTTCTCATTGAATCCTCAAATTTTCGATTTGACTCATTCAAACAATAATTATTAAAAACGTCGAAATGCTTTTCATTTTTGTAATTATTTGATTATTAATTGAAGATGTTAGAGATTTAATTAGTTAACTAAGAATTTTTAACTACTGTATTCAAATTAATGATTTTTATTTATTTAAAACATTAGTTATTTTGGTACTGAAAACTTTAAATTATCGAGAAATTCTAATAATTAAAACTTTGCATAAAATCCAATAGGAAAAAAGAAACTAAAATAATATTTGAGACAATTTTATTTAATAAATTTAATAAATGCAGCTATCAATATAAGAATTATTATTTATACAGTATGTAACGTTCTTGAAATTCAATTGTGGGATAAAACACAAGAAAAACAGAAATAATATTGAAATAACAGCTCGGAGAATAAAAACTCGGATTATATAAGTGCAACGTATGTGTTTCTTATTACAAACTGTACCGTATTAAAAAATATGAGTTTTTTCACTCCGGAATCTTATTTTAGGGTATCTTTGATTAATAAATGTTTGTGCGTAGTTCTACAAAACGCCGTAATGGATCAGTGGGTATAAGGCGAGGGAGGAGGGGGACGCGAAGGAAAGGGAAGAGTGAAAAAAAAATGCTAATATTTATTTCTAAAGGGGAAGAAAATAATTAAAAGTGTGCGAGATGAGTTGCTAAGTAAGAAAAGAAGATGGATGAGACCGAAGAAAAAAAGTGTTGAATTTAAATGAATCCGTGAATTTATTTAATCGTCCTTCCAACTTCTCCGGAGGGGAGGATGAAGATGATAGAGATGGGTGAGTGGGGGGGGGGGGTTAATTTAGCTTCTTAAACTCAGGGTTAGGCCTTGTTCTACATCACTACATCACATCGACTTCTTACCTACGTGTAAACACTCTTCCATTCTTTCTCTAATCCCACTCTGCGCCGACTACTTTTTCTGTTGAATTTATTTAGTTTGAGGTGAAGAAAAAAAAATTAGCTCGATGTTTTGTTTACATAAGACTGAATATGATTAATTTGCTTCATTTCATTTTTTTTCTTCTTTTCTTTTCTCGTTTCGTTGCGTAAGAAAGATGCGAGAGTGAGTGAAAGAGAAAAAGGGAAATTTATTACGTCACTGGAGATTTATTTACCAAATGTATTATGAATAGAATATTGCTGTTTATTTAAATTGATAGAGGGATTTGCTTTTTTTTTTATTCGATTTTCTGCTTAGATCTACAAAATATTTACTTCGCTTTTTTTTTATTCTTTTCCCACCCACCCACTAATATTTTTCATCACTCCTCTCTTCCTCACTGGGCTTATTCTTTTTCGCGTGTTTATTTACGCTCAGTAATGAAGCCATATGTCGTTAAATATTTAGGGAGGTTTTTTTTTATTATTATTTATTTATTGTGTCGAGCTTTTTTAAGCAAATGTCGCGAATGTTTTTGACTTGTTTTTCTTTTCTTTTTTTGCATGTTAATCGCGAAGGCGTGGTAGATTTCAAAGAAAAAGAGATGAAAATTATATTGATATTCTTTTTTTTTTAGTTTTTTTCTTTTCCGAAATCAGGAAGCTCAAATAAATGTCGGTGAAATGTTGATACAACGAAAGTATCAATACTGTTGTAAGAAATTTTGCGAGTAAAATGAAATTCTGCACGCTGCTATATACAGTAGAATAGATTTATGCTTGATTTAAATAAGCAATAAAGCAAATTTTTATTACCGGTATAAGAAAATACCCGAGTATTTTAATAAAAAATATGATGGATTTTTAAATTGTTAAGGCTAAATTTGTCGATACTGTAATATATTTTTGTTCAAGTTAAGATATTGCTAGAACTTTTTGTTCACATAATTACTTTTTTTAGTTAAATACATAAATAAAATATTATTTATTATTGTTATTATTTTATAAAATATTCCGCAATTTTATTATAAAAAAAAAAATACTACCGGTACTTGATCCAATAAATTCTAAAATGTATACAGTATTTAAAAATTAGTTACAGTACAATGTATTTCAATTAGAAAATATTGAAATTTGATCCGAAAATACCTGTATTGCTGTTTTATTTAAGAATTGCTATTACACAATTGAATTTCCACAATTTTATTTGCTCTTCTAGTTAATTCAAAAAGTTTATTTTTTTAATTTAAAAAATGTCAATTTTGGGATCTAACTGTTACGGTATAACGCATCACGCTCTATAGTTTGAGAGTTGCTGTTTAAATTTTTTTTTTTGAGGCTTGTAATAATTTTTTAAAACATTAATTTGAAAAATTCGCAGAGATCTTTTACAAAACATTCGTTTGTTTTTTGGAATTTTTTTCTTTTTTTATATTAAACTAAATTTAATACAATTTTGTGAATTTTACATTTCACATAACGAAAATTTACGTGAAAAGAAGGGGGAGGAGAAGGGGTGGTAAATTTATATCAAAAAGGTGATTAAAATTACGGTTAGACGATTATAAAAAAATAATATCCGAAATTTTGTTATATCGACTTTTCACCATATTGAAAACTTTTCGCCTGTGCATAAAAATGTTCTTAATTTACGACTCCGATATCATACTTTTTTCTTTCTTTGAATAAAAAGGAAATGCTTTTTTAAAAAAAAAAAAAAAAAAAAAGAAAAAGTGAACCGGAAATAGATGAAAGAGCGAATCATTTTTTTTTTTTGCTTATTTTTCATCTTAAGCAAATGGAGTTTAAAAAGACGATTTTTTTTCTTACGTTGTCGACTTCCTTTTTAAATAAGTCCCGAGAAAATGTATTTTTGTTATTACGGTACTATTTATCAAAACACATACGTGATTATGTTTGTTTTTTTATATATAGATAAATCGAACATAAAATAATTACTTAAATATTTGTCTTCTTAATTGAATCCACTCTAATTTTTTTTGTTGCGGTTGCTTAAGTCTTTTATTTTAAAAGTCGTCATTTGTACTTAAATCACTCGAAAATTGTACAAAAAAGAACAAATTGATGGACTCTTGATTCCATGTTTTTTTTATGTCACTCTTAAATCAGAATGATGTTTTTTTCTTGTTTCTCATTGAAACGACGAATGTTTTTATTATTATTATTATTTGAAAGAAGAAAAGAAAAAAATGCGGCTGAATTGAAGCGTTTGCTTCTCGAAAAACATGAGCGACTTAAGACAGGAGATATGCTTCATTAGATAAGACGACACGAACTTGCACTTAAGAAAAATAACTGACCCTCACCTAACCAACCGCTCTAACCTTCATCTTGGCATCGTCATTCTCCAACTCTTATTCCACTTCTTTTCTAAGATTGGATTTAAACATCTTGAGGCTCTTCGCCAATGCTCATGGTTTAAGCCCTTCTTTTTTGCGTTTTCTTATTTTAAACGTTGATTATTTTATGTACAGTATTTAATGTTCTTGAGTTCAATTACACACCGCTTTTCCCCGTAGCGGTTTTCTTGTTTCTAAAACTTCGTGAGTGAAATGTTGTAGTTTAGAAAATATAATTTATTTGGGTTTATATAGTATTTATCAAGTTAAGCTTAGTAAGTTTTGAAATTCACACCTTAATTAAAGTAAGACACTTTTTGAAGAGGCGTGCGGCCGACCGCTTTTACTGTTCCCATCTTTATCTGTTTTTCATGGTTTACCGACTTTATACCATGCCGAATTGGTTTTAGTGAAGAAAAATTGTGATCGAACATTTATTTATTTATTGTATTTACTTTTGTCGATTTTCAATTTAACTCATTTTTATTTGTTTTGTTGTTTCAGAATGCGTTGCATTGGGCCGCTAAACATGGAAATGATCACGTTATCAAACTCATCGCCGGAACGCACGGAATTCCGGTCAACACGCGATCGGTAAGTTTTTGGAAAGTTAATTTTAATTACTAAAAGTCACGGGCTTTTTATTTTTTACAGTATTTTTTATTTATTTACTTTTGTAGAAAGTGTAATAATTTTTCTAAACTAATTATGTAAACTTGAATAGGATTCATACTTTGCATTTTCTACTTTTGAATCCCTAAAATCGTGTTATTTAATGAATCCATGAAGTTATGCCTTGTTCTCTAGGCGAGTAATTCAAATAGTAAGAGGTTATGTGAATCAAAGTACAGGATAGTTATTTAAATCTGATTTACTAATTTAATTAAATTCGGTAAGACTAAAACAATAAAATAACTTAGATAGATGGATGCAGAGAGTGAAAGCTATAGAGGTGTTAAGCCGGCGTTGGAAGGGCGATTTGTGAGCGGCAAATTTTTAATAAGCGGCAAATGTGAACACGCAACGACGACGCAGGATAGGAATAAGTCGTAAAACATTTCCCAAATTTCATTATAAATGACACGTACGTTGTAGGGCCTAGCTATGATACATTGGGAATAGACTGCTATTTTTTTTTTTTGGTAGGGGCGGGGAAGTGTGGGGGTGAGTGACGTTGTGCGTTACAACGGAGACGAGGAATCAAATTTGACTCTTGAATTTTCATATTTTTTAGGTAGCGTAATTCTTAACACGTGTTACATTCCCTACTCCATTTCATCGTATATTTGATATGACGAGGTGTGAAACTCATATCAATTTCCTCTCTCACTCTCTCTCTCTTTTTCGTTCCTAGTTCCACCTAATAAATCCGTGATTCCATACATATTTCTGCCTATGCATTTATTTGCGGCTGGGGTACCGGATTCAGATGAGAGGGTTAAAAAAAAGCGAGAGAATCCACGCGTTTTTGTGGAGAAATGTCGATATAACGAAGCTGAAAGAGAAAGTCAATTTGGTTCGCTTTTTGGAAATTAATTAATACAGTATTGATAATGTAAAAAATGAGAAATTAATAGGGAATTTATTAAATAGTAAATTTAACCAGCAAAAATGCTTAAAATAAAACACAAAAACAGTTCATCATTCGGTGAAATTTCGATACAACGAAATTCAGCCTGGTTATACATGAATTTGTTGACAGGAAAATTATTAAAAAGTAAATTTTTATAAGTTAATCGGCACTTTTATTCATATTGTAATCATTTTTGATTGATTGTTGTTAAATGTTTGACAAATAAATTTGATTCTCAAACCACATCAATGAAAATCCCGGAATATCAAAACCTCTTTCATCATAAACGGAATGAAAGATCTTATTAAAATGTCTAATTTCGTTACATTATTTATGCTTCTAAGTGGAACTAAAATATATTGTTGGTTTCGCATTTCAAAATCTAGATTATCGTGATTAAATCCTGATTAAAAGTTTTTGTGACAAAAAAAAAAGATTTTTTTCCAAAATACGGTAATTTCTTTCAAATAAAATTAGTTAAAACGACTTTTTGGAACAAGATCGAACATTAAATGTACACTGTATATAAAAATGATTCGTGCATGTCTATAAATTCGCCAGAAATTTACCTGTTCTCTCGTTTTTGGTAGTCAACTCAGGCCAAGATAAAACGAAGTTTAAATAAAACTACCGTAGAGTAGTCTTTTGGTGGCACGAAACATAATAACTGTATACGTACATGGACAACTGTGTTTAAACCAATTCTACAGTACATGTAGTTGCATTTCGTTGCAAGTTCGTTCTAACGAATGAATATTCCTAATCAAAAAGTATGTTATATCGACATTTTACAATATAACGAGATGGATAAACGGGTGGCGTGGGGTGAAAGGAGGAAGGGGTGGGGGTGTGATAGAAGGGAGGGATGCTGGTGTGTATATAAAATATGACATTCACTTTATTAAAAATTGCCTCGCTCATTTTTTTCCCTCTTTTTTTTTTCTCTCTGATCTTCATTTTATTCCGCATACTAATAGTTCATCCTCATCCACCCTCTCTACCAACCCACATCCCTCTTAACCCCACCCCTCATCTCACTGCCATTTTTATCCGTGATAAGTTTTTATATTTATGTATCCAAGTGAAGTTTGAGGATCAATTTCTTTTTTTTTTTTTTTTGCTAAAATTTTTTTTTTATTGTTACCCGGTAATAGAAAACAGAAACATATCAGGGATGGGGCCGAAGCTTTTTAATCCCATCGTGCGCATATCACGCATGCGTGCAAAAACTTTTATTTATTTAAAAAAAGAAGAAAAAAATTGTAATTATAATTAAGAAGAGAGTGAGAGATTTTTTTGCTTTAAGTGGAATTAGCAAAGTTTATATTACGATGGAGTTGTTTTTGTTGATATTATTCGTGACGTGTTCACATTAAGCCGCAGTGTTTTTCAACCTGGCTGCCGCGGAACAAGTGCCTGGCTTTCAAGTGATAGGTGTAGCTAAGCAATATACATGTACAGTACACTGTATTATGCGATTAAACTTCAATTTGAAGTGGAACTTTTGAAAATTGCTACGATTCAAATTCGCTTCAACAATGAGCTTTCATGCAAAAATTTGCAAATTTCTCGCGATGAATATTATTATCTTGCGAATTTTTGATTGTTATACGAAATTTTTTTGAGGGAAAATTTAATTTTTTTATTAGATAGAAAAATTTAATTTTTTTTTATTAGATACTGGTAACAAAATTTAACTTTTTTATTAGATGCCAAAATTTTTTAATGAATTGTATTGATATTTTTAGCGAACTTTAACTATGTTTTAAACCATTTTTTGGCAAAATTTAATCACCGGCATTGTTTGTTTTTTTTTTTATCATTTTTATTAACGTTTGCTGGAAAAGTTTAATAATTTTTTAGCGAAATATAATCATTTTATTGGCAAACTTTTAATATTTATATGTCAAATTCGGAGTCTTGGTGTGCCGTGAGGCTTAATAGGTTGGGAAGCACATGATTAAAGTTTAGGAAAATGAAGGTGTAAAGAGTGGGTGGGGGTTTGGTAATTGAGGATAGGGGTGTGATATACAAGGATGAGAGAGGGGTGAGTGAGTGAGGGTGGGGGGAGAAGGTTTGATTTATAGATATCTCTTTTGAGACTAATTCTGTTTTCGCTGTGGGGTTGACAAATGAGTTTCAACAGTGACAATGTGCTAACAACAGCCTCAACTATTTGACATTTATCTTCATCAGTGTTGAGTATTAAAAATAAACCTCATCCATCCATCGTCGCCATCTTTTCTCAACGTTAGGCCTTATATCCGCTTCCCCCCCTCTACATCTTCACTCATCTCTCTCTATTTCCGTCTCTCATCTCCAACAAGTGCCCGACTTGACTTTATCTCCGACACGCAGGTTAATTAACTTGAAGGAAGAGGGTGGGTAGGTGGGTTGATCTTTGCATTTCAAAGTGTTTCGTTTTCGTAGAAATAGTTTTAGTTCTCATTAACTTAATTTTTTATTTCTTTTTTTTTTTCTTTTTATGTTTTTCTCTCCATTGTGGATGTCAACCCATGCAGTTTGTGAGTAAACATTTTTTATTATTATTTATTTGTATGTTTGAGATGACAGTTTTTAACATTTTTAACTTTTGTGTCGCTCAGTATACATTTATAATGCCAATTCTACCAACAACCAAAAAAATTCATTCAAAAAGTTAGAACATTGTATTTGAATCTACTTTTTAATTGGCAAAATCATGGAATTTAATGAATCCATGAAATTCGACGATAATACGAGTATGCCTGGTTCTCTAAGCGAGTATTTAGGTTGAAAAGCTTGCTGAAGTGACATTCAACTACCGGTATATTTTAATGCTTATAATTCTAAGGGCGAGATACGTTGCGCGATTATTTGTTCTGAGTAGGCCTACACAGATTTTATAAGTTCATTTGCTTGAGCTGAAATGTCGTTCAGGTGAACTACGCGTTAGTCAAAAAAAAAAAAAAATATCGACTATATTTTTACTAAAAATACTTACTACCGGTACATGCATTTTATATAAAAAAAATGTTCTTTCCATACAAACATTCCAATTTTATAGTGAAGACGTTTTACATAACAAAATGTAGCTTACCGTATCACAGGTTGAGAAATTTTAGTTTAAGAAATTTATTTGAATAATTTTACTACAAAACTAAACTTGACGTACCGGTAAATACGTTTATCTTTAAGAATTTAATTATAAAATCCTAAATTATTAAATTTTATAGATTTACAACAGTATTTAAAAGTGCTGATTATTTTTTATGATGGTGTTTAAATAACTTGTAATAAGTTAATAGTTTAGTTTAAGATATTTAACTTGTAGTAAATTTTTATTATGTCTACACCGAAGCCATTAAATTTTTGCTTATAAAATTTAACTACTTTTGCATTACGAATATTATTCTTTTTTTTACTACGGTACATTGTAACTTAAAAAGTTAATATGCAAAACATTTGGTTTATTTTATCTGCTTTTTTAATTTGGTATTACGTGCACATTCAATGAGTGTGTGGAGCCACCTGAAGATAAAAGCGCTCCGTTTAAAACGCCGCTTGTAAAGTCCTCAAACAAGCTGGTTTGGCACTAATTTTTATAACAAAATAAGCAATCAAGTTTTTAAGGTTTATAATTTTTATGTGTTTGCATAGAAATACAGTACCGGTACATTAATTAAAAATTTTAAAAAAATTAACCTATAATAATAATCTAATAAAATACACACTTACTAACTTTATAAACGCTCATTATACTTATAAAAACACTTTGTATACTTTATTCAACACTGCTTTAGCTTTAAACTTTCGAAAACTCTAAATTTAAAAAAAAACTTACTTTATTCAAAAAATTCATTATCGTTCACAAAAACATTTAATGAATTTAATTTAAAACTCCTACACCAATAAACTCAAAGGACTTTAAGGATAAAATATTCTATAAAATAGGTTGAAGTTAATTATACTTCAATAAAATTCTGTAAAACTTTTTCTAAACTTTGAAACCTGTTTTTAAAGAAAAAAGAATGTCCTAAATTGAAACTCCTACCAAACCTCCGAAATCACACCTATAAAATCAAAACATTTTTAAAACTTACAAAATCATAATTTTTCACCTTAAAAAAAAGTAGTACTCCATAAGACTTTTATAATACAGAATAATCATGCATTTACATTATGTGATTCTTTCGTAAACACTGATGCGCTCAAACGTAGCCGTCTTAATTGAAAACTTTTAGGCTTGATTACGATATGTTCTCTTGTTTGGAAAACGTATTTTGATATTTCTACCCGATCACGTTTTATCACGCAATATTCTCATACTCGGAATTTGGTTTCATCCAATCTGTAGGAATTTTTTCAATCTGGCTTTTCCATATTTTCCTTTCTTTCTTTTTTTTTTTTTATTTTGAATCTTTGCCCACCACTTCTCCCCCGCGTCTTACGTGCCGTTGCCAACCCTCTCCAATATAAGTATTACGAGATGTGGAAAGAATATTTGACGCTTGCGCATCACCTAGCCTAACCTTAACTCCTATTGCAAATACACCCCAGTTCTCCTATAGCGCGTGGTTTTTTGCGCGAACTTCTTAAAACGCGATTGAAGAATTACGAAAAAGTTTTCGTTATAAACTTAGAACGCGATTTTATCTGCCAAAGTAATTAAGAAATTTAGATTTATTTTAATTGTTGAAATAATTTTATAATAATTCAGAAAGGTTTTAGGGTCTGTCGCATAATTTCATATTATTACGACTGTAACTTTATTCTCACATTTTTCCAATTAAATTGTAAAATTTACAGTTTGATTTTATTATTCTATATGAATTCCAAAATATTATTTTAGGGCCTTAATCTTGACTAACGTTTTAGATGCTCCTAACCCATACCCATAATCTCTATAGTTTTCTATAGCGCGATTTTTGATAATGCGAGATTTTTCCGCCTTATACGTGAGCTTACTGTACGAAAGAAAAGATAAAATAGAAAACTCATTGATTTTATTTGACAAAGATTTAACAAAAAAATTTTCGGGGTCTGAAGACAACGAGATTTGTAAATAATTCATATTTAAATAAACTCGGAGATTTCGGATAGCGCGATATAATATGTGTGGTGTGCGTAGGTGAAAATGAATGGAGTGAAGTCGGACGAGATGGTGAATGGCAAAAGAGCAGTTTAAAAAAAAAAAAAAAATTGTGAGGCTTTTGCCCTGTGCCATATGGTTGATAGAATGGTTGACGACCAGAATTATTAAATGTAACCGTTATGAATATTTCATGAGCCAAAACTTTGCTATCTTTTTTTCCACTCCTTCTATCTTATTTCTCTCTCTCTCTTCTCGCCTTTTGTATTTTTCTGTATATTGGATGCAAGCGCGCGGTGGTTCTATTGCCGACCATGCAACCGAAAATATTCCATTGTGTGTACATGTACAGCTAGCACCACCCATCACCACGCGCGACGATTCAATACGAAACACTGATAAAAAAAAATACGCTTGACTTTTAAAAACTTAAATATGATACATTTGGATTTTATGATGCATCTCTCACTTTTTATATCTGCGTTTTTGTATTTTCCAACGGTGACATCTCGTTTGAACGCCTTTAACATTTGACCCCTTTTTTATTCTGGACTTCATTTTCCTCGACCTCTAATGCCCACCCTCTCTCTCTTAACGTCGTTCCATCGTCTTTTTTTTCGTGATCCATAAAATTCGGATTTATTCAAACTTAAATTTTATTTATGAAAGACATTGCGTGACTTTACACTTGATGTACGGCACTGCAAAACACATAATACTCGTATTTG
This sequence comes from Polydesmus complanatus, assembly GCA_034692225.1. Lineage (NCBI taxonomy): Eukaryota > Metazoa > Arthropoda > Diplopoda > Polydesmida > Polydesmidae > Polydesmus > Polydesmus complanatus. The sequence goes on from JAQGAZ010002232.1 coordinate 14,664, forward strand.
AGAATTTTATAACGTAATTTTAATACTGTATCGTGTTTTGGTTAGTTCAACGAAGCATAAACAAACGCACTTTATATTTTATTTTCAGTTATGCAAAAATATTTTATCTGACAATACCGGTAATATTGTTTTTGGCAACACTTTATACATATTTTAATAATTAATGATTGATTTTCAAAATCTGTAAATAATTTGAAAGCTCCTATATCACAACAACAAATTTATACTGAACTACTGTAGATATACATTAGAGAATAACGGATTTAGTAACGTTGATAAAACTCGATATTTTAGGAGCAGATATACATTATTTATCGTACAGAAAAAATAATATTAATATACATATTTTCTAATTATTGTTTTTTAATTATTAATTTGTATAATTGTTTTTTTTTCTCGGTTGCTTGATATTGCCGTTTGAATCTGGACACCTGCATTTGTATTGACCAATTTCTTCAGGGGGTGAGTTATCAAAATTACAGTATTATTATTTTTTTTTAAATAAGTACTGGTATTAATAATTAATTAGCGAGAAAAACTTTTATCTACGGTATGGTTTTTTGCGTGAACGTACAATAGGTTTATTTTAGACGTAATTACACACATGTTTATTCTTTAAAGAAATTGATGTAGATAAAAAACCGCACCTATCAAGAAGGGTTAATTCAGTCATTTTGAATTTTAAAAATCCAATTTTTATTTACCACCAAAATTAATTCGAAACACTACGAATGAGATTGGTAACTAAACCAAATTTTCTTCAAAATAAATTGACTCTTAGTGTTTTATTTACGAACTGATATTATTTAGCTTTAGTTAATTAAAAGATTTAAATACACTTTATTCAATTGACATTTTATTTTTTAGTGGAGGCGACACCTTAATAATAACATTTAATATGGCTTTTCATTAATATTAATTGAATTTCTCTATGATACTTAATACGGTGTTCAACTACCCGGTAATAACGATGTATTTACGAAATTAATGCTTAACAATTTTCGTTGAAAAAATAGATTATTAAAATAGGTTATTATTCACTTTGGAATAAGAAATTTAATTATTAGGCAAAATTAACTCAATCCTTTTGTTTCACGAGAAAATATTTAATTACAGGACATGTACAAATAAGCAATTAATGCAATTATACGGTACTTTAATTGACTAATAATTATTGCATTAATTTTATGCAACTATTGTTTTATACGTTTTTTTTTTCTTTACCCATTTACATCTGTAATTTGACAAGATATATTATTATAGTTGTTATTAAGTACTCCGAGTAATAATTTTTTAAATAATTATAATTAACAATGTTATTGCGCAATCGAAATGAGTGGCGTTAAACGGATGACGAAAGATGGCGCTGGTTTCGTATTTGAATAACTCAGGACCCTATTTGCAGATTATGGAAAAGTGGCGCAAACCACCATTTATTGTTTTTCCATTTATTTTATGCCACAACTTGGTAATAAAATAGAAAAATTTTAGGGGGGAGAAAAAAGGGTAAGCGGAGTTGAAAATGTGTGTGAAGGGAGGGGGGTTTCGATCGGATGATTTTAAAAATCAGTCATCCAAAATACTTGGGGAAAAAAAAAGTACTTTTTATTTAAATCAAGAGAAAGCACATGAGCAATGCAACTGATGCTCTGCGGTGAATGGCGATTGTCTCTTCATTCGCCTGTGCACGCACATCACCCTAACCAAAGTGAAATACTGAGCTGGCTTTATTTTATAGACATTATTTGAATGGCAAATAGGATGAAATGGGTGGGTGGGATGGGGGTGAAAAATAAAAAAAATCCTTTGGATTTCTCTTCTAATGGGTGCTGGCAAGTCGATCACTGACGCCATCTTTGTTTATAGCTTGTGTCTGCGCGCATATATCAATTTGCATTTTGTTTTTAAAGAGGGATGATGATACACGGTGTGTGTTTTTGAGAGAGATCGAAATAACTGGGAGAGTCGTAAAGGGATTTGTTTGAGGGATGGAAGGGATGTAAATCAGACAAGTGTTTTCTTGTTGTCTTATTTCGTGTATGTATAAAGTGTAAACTTTTACTCGTACTTTTTCTTTGATATGTATATTTTTTCATTTAACTTGGTACAAAATGAGAAGTGATGGCCGAGTGTTGATCTTTTACATGAAATTGTTTTTTCGGCGCCAAAGACTTATAAACTAAGCGTTCACATCGTTTCTAACATTTATTATTATTTTGGAACAATCGACATTTTTTTTTGGTGCATAAAACGACGAATTTTATGCAAACTTTTTTTTTTTTTTTTTTTTGAGTGTGTATTGTAGGTGCTCCATTAATTTTTATTTGCACAATCGTTTGCTTTCGACATTTCATTTGCTTATTACACTGGTTTACACTCTATATTTTTCCCTCTTTTATTTAGCATGATTGGCTGAGTAAATTGAATGGTTTTTTTTGAAACTCGAAAAGATTTTTAAATAGGATTTTATAACATTTTGCTTACTTCATAATGGAAATGTTGACAGCAAATACTGTTCTATTTTCCAAAATAATATGTACGAGTACATGAAAAGTATGTACCGAATAAAATAAAATATTAAAAAAACTCAGATTTTGGACTCATGTCAATGGCTAAATTTTGGCTTGAGTAAGTGGGAAGAGCTCGGTGCGATACAGCAATAATTATTATAGGAGTAGAGTATAAATAATATTATGAAAGAAATGCATGTAGTAATATGGTACTATAGCTCATGTTCATTATTTCGACATACAGTAATTTGCTCATTTTAATGTAAGTTCGGATTTTAGCAGCTTGATAGCATTTTTGTTTTTAAATAAAACTAATCATTGAGTGAAGCAAAATTGTTATAACTTATTGAATTAAATGTACTTATTTACACACAAATTAAGCATTGCAGTATAATGCACATATATTTTTTTTTTATTTGATTTAAAAAGTTCTATTAAAAAAGGGATTAAAATAAATTATTTTTACAAATTTAATGTTAATATAATTTGGTTGAAGTTTTAAAATTTAGGTTAGTAAGCGTTAGTGTTTAGTTTAACAAGGGTTGGCGCTTTATGCGTTTGGCAATCTCCCGGTAGCGTTGAATTATTGCAGTGTATTGGCGGTGCAGTTTGATGTTTTTCAACTTGCGAAACTGAAAATATTCTTCCATTCAATAAAACAACAAAAAAAAAAAGTTAAATTTTTACCTTGAGTGTATTTTCTATCGATTTCGAGTTAAATGAGTCGAATTTGGTTTCGGTTGTTTAACGTTACCAGAACTCGTTGACTCTTACCATCATCATCATCAACAGCTCTGAATATGTCGATAGTACTTGCGTATAGAAATCGAAATGCTTCATAAATCTCGATCAAATGCAGAGAATGAATTGGAATCAAATGTATTTTTAAGAATCCTAGAGAGTGTTTTATGCGTGCTTTACAAAATGATAGATGAGGCTTTAAGTTCCTCGTCGTTTAAAGGGTGCACATTATGCAATCGGATGATCGTGCATAAGCAAAAATGGAGATCGGCAATGGCTATTACCATGGTCTTATTGAGGTCCGATGTCTACACGTGAGTTTAGCGTGCAAAATACGCTGATGGTTTGATTTTATAAGAGGAGTGTATATAGAGAGAGAACGATGGAGGCGATTTGGTTGGTGATTCTCTTTTTGGAGATGGAAATTTAACGACCTTATTTTTTTCATGCCCCGCCGAACTTTATGACGACTTTTAAAGCTTATGCCATAGCGGAATGTATTGACGGAGCACATGTCAAGACCTAGATGTTGATGTTATACACTAGATCCATTCATGCACCTATACGCATATATCACACACGTAGAAAGAGGCAGGATCTAGGTCTATAAAATGCAGCGAAAAACTATCTCATCTTTACAAAATATGCTTTATATTCTGTTTACTTGTTTCTTTTACACGTTTAACTCAGCTATTTTTTTATACTTTTGGATATCGCATTTCACACCCTACGCATATTGTTCTTTGGTCTGAAAACAATAGCGGTTCAGAAAACTACTTCGGCCATTATTACCATTTGCCCATTTGAATAGATATCGTATTTTATTATTATTTACGTCAGTTTAAACGCAAATAGCCAGAAATAAAATATAATATTATGTGTGATATATTTAAGCATAAAATCCAGTAGATCTCCCATTATTGGAATTAATTCGTTCAAATGTTGATTCGGATAATAATTGCTATACGAACATTTAGTACAGGGGAAACTAATTAAATGTTTAAATTATGCCTGGGATTTTTATTTGAGAATTTTTAATGGTTTTATTTATTTAGGTGCTTCCAGCACATTAAAATAATATAATAGCGTATAGTATACAGTAGGCTACCTGGTATTTATGTTACGTACTATAGTATTAAATATTGGGGGGGGGAAATTAAAGATTCAGATACATGTGATTGAAACTTAGATAATTAGATGTCTAGAATAGAGTCGTTATTTAACTAATCATTAATTACCGGCAATTATTAAATAAAAGATGATATTTTGATTTACTTTGGCGGAAATAAGTCGTTTTTTTTAATTAAAAAACTTAATAAAAAAATATTTACATGTAGGCTAAAATAAGCGTGAAATTTTTTTGGGTTTGAGATTTTCTTTTTTTGAATTGGGATTTGTAGCATATTGAAAATGTTTCATCTGGGAATAATTATTTTATTTAACATTTCGTTAGTGATGTTTATTGTACTCGTTTTACATATCTCGTGGACGTTTGCGAACAAAAACATTAAAATGTTTTTTAGCACAGTTATGTAAGGTAGAACCAGTGGCGTAGCTAGGGGTGGAGCAGGGGAAGCGGTCGCTCCCCCTGTCTCCATTTTCCAGAAAAGAGGGCCTTTT
>JAQGAZ010002233.1:0-19520 GCA_034692225.1 Polydesmus complanatus
ATCGTAAAATTCTCTCTCGCAAACTCGATTGTTGTCGTCTTCACGTGGGGGGAGAAGAAGCACTTCGAACTGGGTTCCATCGGCCCACTCGCTGCAGATGTGAGTCGTGTGATCGTACGCTTCCCTTCCGCAGCACATCGTACTAGGATCGACTCCTCCATGGAGCGTGTTCTCGCAGCAGATATTCGCCGTATTATCATCCGTCGTGTCTTTATACATCGCCGTCCCGCAGCACTCGAACTCGTAGGGTTTGTGTCCCTCGGGCAGAGCGTGGATTGTACCGTCGCAGCAGCGTTGCGAACGGAAATTATAAAGCTGCGCACCTATAACACATACACACGCACGAAATTAAAACATTATTAGGAAGTTATAAAATCTGCAATAATATTATTATTCGAATATATATATATATTTTTTTTTTACCTTGAGAATTGGTGGAAAACAGCGTGAAAATGGCCGAGTAGATTGCGATGAGAAGAACAAACATTTTTGTTATTTGTGAAAATGCAAATAAGAATTTGCTCTATTTTTATACAGTAAAATTATTGAATGAAAAAAAATTCTTGCTTCTTGACGTCATCTCAATTATATTTACTTAAAATCCATTCTTTATCAAAGGCATTTTTTTTGCTGACGTAATGAGGGGGTAATTACGGCGATGATTATTTCCGGTTCAGCAATAGACTAGATTTAAATTAAGCCAATTTTTTTTTTATTATTATTACTGAAGAGATTTATTGTATATACCGTGCGCAAGAAGAATTATTTTTTTCTGTAAATAAGTAAGTAGGTACTGTTACAACACAGATTATTATTAATAATCTACGCATTTGAATGACACATGGAAAAATTCCATTTTAATGACTTTTTTTTTATTTTTTTAAATGAAGTCAATTATTCTATTCAATGCACAACACACGCAGCGACACAAGCTCAATGCCTCCTGGCTGTATATACATTACAGCTTGGGATCGAATTTGTCTCGTGCCTGCATCAAGAAAATAATGGACAAACTAAAAATTTTCGATAATGAACGTAGAATGTTACGAGCTTGGATTTTGTAAACGACAAGTGTTTATTTTACAGTACTTAAATTTTTTTAAAAAAGAAAAAAAAAATTTCAAAAAAAAATTCTCAAAAAAAAAAATAAAAAATTTAAAAAAAAAATAAAATAAAACTTTTGAAAATTTTTTTCTGTTAAATTTTTTTTTTTTTTTTTGGTAAAGTCTGTGCACTAAGGCCACTGTTATTGGCAACTAAAAATGGTCTTGAGTTAGGGAGTCGTCTTCAGTTAGAACTTTTATGTGGACGACTATGTTTTTTTTTTTAAGGAAAGGAAAAGGGTTCTTATTGTGTTTTTAAAAATTAATTTTTCATTTAAAAAGTCGAATATTTTGTTGGTTTTCTTTTTTTTTATGATAGAATAATATTTATAGTAACTGAATTTTATTCTGTGGCATTTCTAAGAAACTTTTATTCACGTTTATTCCAGCACATACAAACTACGAAACTCTAATGAAAACAAAACAAGACGCAAATGTTCGCTTTAATAAGTTTTCATTTTTTAATTCTGTTCTTAAATCAACACGTTACATTTTATTTTCATTTTTCCAAATTTTTATTCGTTTAAAGATAATGAAAAAAAATAAAAACAAAATACAGAGTGTTCTCAAAATATTATGTACTGGTAATAATCAGTATCTGCTACATTGCTGGAGTTGACCGGTCTATAGAATAAATCAGGCACTGGATAGCGCGATTTCTCCTTCGTCCATTTCACACACGCGAACATAGTCTTACGGTTCGCTACGTCATCCACCGGCACCTCGTTGGCAACGCAAACGCTCTTTCTAACATCGTACTTTTCGTAGGTTCCGTTGACGAAACACAGCTGTTCATATCTCAACAATTGCCATACTTCGTCTTTGACGCAGTAAACAACCAGTTCCTCATCGCCACTTATTTGGTGCAATTTTCCATCGCAGAACACCTGGTTCCCGTTCTCTCTGCTCACTATACGCTCTTCCTCCTGCACGCAAAATTCCTTCTCCCGGTCTGCTATGACCTGGCTTCCGCAGCATATTGGTTTAAAATTCCTACTGTAAAAGTCTTCAGGCAAATTCACGACAACATTTTTACAACACGCCTATAACAACAACAACAACATAATAGTTGGGGGGAGCAATAATAATTGTAAACGAAAAGCATTTTACGTTACCTGTTTATGCCAGTTGTAAATGCTCCCGTTGCAACATTCCCAATGATAGTGAATGGGGTCGTTGCTATGGATCACTGACGTCACCGCCTTCAACCGTTGCGTTCTCTCATCTACGTACACCTCGGAGCAGCATTTGGACACGGTGGAATTGATATATTCTTTTCCGCAGCACCGCGTGTCGTGGGTGAATTGATTTTCGAACAAGACACCGGAGCAGCATATTTTCACGTCGGGATCGTAAAATTCTCTCTCGCAAACTCGATTGTTGTCGTCTTCACGTGGGGGGAGAAGAAGCACTTCGAACTGGGTTCTGTCGGCCCACTCGCTGCAGATGTGAGTCGTGTGATCGTACGCTTCTCCTCCGCAGCACTTCGTACTAGGGTCGACTCCTAAATAGAGCGTGTTCTCGCAGCAGATATTCGCCCTAGACATTTTATACATCTCCGTCCCGCAGCACTGGTACTCGGAAGGTTTGTGTCCCTCGGGCACAGCGCGGAGGGTGCCATCGCAGCAGCAGTGCAAACCGAAATTAAAAAGTTGCGCTCCTATTACATATTAATATACACACGCACACGAAATGAAAATATTATTTAGATAATTTAATAGAAATATTAAATATAAAATCTGCAATAATATTATTATTAGAATATATATATATATTTTTTTTACCTTGAGAATTATTGGTGGAAAACAACGAGAAAATGGCCGAGTAGATTGCGATAAGAACAACAAACATTTTTGTTATTTGTGAAAGATTTGAAAAATATTTTTTGCTCTTATTTAGTAAATATTGAATGGAAAAAATTATTCTTCTTGACGTCATCTCAATTATTATAATAATTTAAATTCCATTTCTATCATTGGGAGCATTTATTGTTGGCGTAATATGGGGAGAATTATGGCGATGATTATTTCCTTCTCAGCAATAGCCTTTTTTTTTATTTATTACTGAAGAGCATTATTGTATTATACCGTGCGCAATAAGAATTTTTTTTTTCTGTAAATAAGTAAGGGGGTACTGTATGACACATGGAAAAATTCCATTTTAATGACTTTTTTTTTTAAAAAAAAAAAAATAAAGTCAATTATTCTATTCAATGCACAACACAAGCTCAATGCCTCCTGGCTGTATACATTACAGCTTGGGATCGAATTTGTCTCAGGGTAAATAATGGAAAAAAACTTAAAATTTGCGATAATGAACGCAGAATGTTACGAGCTTTGGATTTTGTAAACGAGTACGAGTGTTCTTAAATTTTAACTCAAATCTAACAACAGGATTAAGAGTGACGTTTAATTAGAAATGACGAGTATATTAATGAAATTAAAAGAAATGATTATTATGTTAGAGCAAAAGTGAAAAGAATTATTATGTCCCGATGGACGCTAATGAGGGCACCGGGTGTAACTTTTAATAGTTACTGAATGAAGCTAAAGTATTTGTATTATTTAAATCAGAAATCATTTTTATTTTCTTAAGAATTTATTATTATTTTTTTTTTTTATGTGGAAAACAGCGAGAAAATCGCGAAAGAAATTTTGATGAGAACCAATAACATGTTTTATTAATTTTGGTGAAAGATTGGAAACATTTTACTCTTTATTCTTATGCAGTAAATTATCAATTATAGAGAAATTTGTTTCATGACAATCGTCTCAATTATTATTATTATACTCATTTAAAATCCTTTCTTATCATTGGTAAAAATTTTATTACGCGTGCTGGGTGCGTAATGAGAAATTATGCTCGATGGTTTTCTGTTGATCAATAGTCTCTAGTTTACAAAGGGATAAGTTCCAAAAATTTAATACCGTTACATAATTATGTATTGAAACCACAGGTGTGAGAATCATCAATTTAAAATTAAATTTCTAGTATTTTTTAATATCATTGGAAATTAACATTTAAAAAAAATTCCAATATTTAAAAACACGTAATCATTACGTTTTATCGCTTTTATTCTTTAACGCATGCGCCGTGGTTGTAGGGCGGTCTATATATCAACTGAGGGTTTATAGAGTTTTTCGAATGCTTTCCGCTCGATTTCGAACAAGCGTAATAATCTTTACGGAAGTCCGAGTCCATCTTTTCCACGATCTCGTTGTCACCGCAAACTTGCTTCGTAATATCGTAGATGTCGTAGTTTCCGTCGACGTAACATAGCCCTTCGTCCATTCGCAATTTCCGTACTTTATCGTCGATGCAGTAAACGCTGAGTGTACAATTACCACTTATTTGATGCAATTCTCCGTCGCAAAACAACTGGTTCTGGTTCTCTCTGCGCACTATACGCTCATCCTTCACGCACAACTGAGTTTTCCAATCTGTTAAGAGATACGTTCCGCAACAACGTCCTTGAAAACGCAGCTTGTCATCGGCATCGGGCAAGTCCACCGCAACACCTTTACAACACCTCTAAAAAAACAAAACAACAAACGTCAAATATTTTTAAATAAATTCATAGTCAATGAATGCGGGGTGTCACCTGTTTTTCTGCGTCAATGACAGTTCCGTCACAACACGCGGAGTTTTGGGGAATGACGTTACCGTAATGGATCACCGACGTCACCACCTTCCATCCATTCGTTTCCTCATCTTTAGAAATCTCGTGGCAGCATTTGGACACAGTGGCGTTGATATATTCCTCTCCGCAGCACTTCATGCCGTACTTCTTTTCGAACAAGAAACCCGAGCAACATATTTTCTCATCCTGATCGTAAAATTCTGGTTCAACTTCCGATGGTCCGCAAACTGCATTCGTCCCATCTGGGAGTTGAAGCACTCGGAACCCCCTTCTACCACCGTTATTACTCCACGCGTGGCAGGCGTGAGTCTTCCCCTCAAATACTTCCGTTCCACAACACGCGGCGTTTCTATTTACCCGCGAGTGGAGGTTATCCCCGCAACATAGCGACGTTAAATCTGAAGACGAATCATCTTCCGGTTTATAGGCTTCTGTTCCGCAGCACTCGTAGTCGAAGTAATTGGCTTCTTCGGGCAAATTGTTTACTGTACCGTCGCAACATTTTTGGGTATACAAATCATAAAGCTGCGTACCTATTATACACACACGAGAAATATAAAACAATGCGCATTAATAATAAGAATACATTTTTTTACCTTGAGAATTGGTGGAAAACAGAGAGAAAATGGCCGAGTAGATTGTGATGAGAACAACAAACATTTTTTTTATGTGTGAATGATGTGAGAAAATGTGCTCTATTTTTATACAGTAAAATATTCAATAGAGAAATTGGTTTCTTGACGTCATCTCAATTATACTTATTTAAACTCCATTCTTATCATTAGAGCATTTATTTAGCCTACGCGTGCTGGTGTAATGGGAGGAATTATGCGATGATTATTTCCGAATTTAACAACAGCTCAGATTTAAAATCAATCAATTTTTTTTTATTGTTATTATTACCAGTGATGTAGCTTTACTAAAATTACAATAGTCGCTATTGTTTTGCTCAGTCGTATAGCATGTACATAAAAAGCGGAGATATAATTTTTGAATACCTATCCCACGATTTATAACAAGCGGCTATTCGTTGTTTGCGCACGTCATCTTCCGTCCTATCAATGAGCTCGTTGTCACCGCACACTTGCTCGTCACTATCGAACTTTACTTTACTTCCGTTGAGGGAACACATCCATTCCGTTCTTTTCAATTTCAGAAGGGTAGAGTTGATGCAGTAGACGTTTAGCGGCTCCTCACCATCGATGGTATGCAATTGACCACCGCAGGGTATTTGGTTGCGGTTCTCTCTGCTCACGATGTACTTGTTATCCTCGCAGGCTTGAGTCTCTTCGTCCACCAGCAGCTGGGTTCCGCAGCAATCCGAGGGAGAATAGTCCAATTCGTCGTTGTCGATGTACTTTGAGACGTCTTTAGCGTAGTACTTGGTGAAGTTTTTAGGAAAATCTACGACAACTCCTCCGCAACACTCCTTTAATAGAAAAGGATAAAATTGTAAATAAGAACAGTATTAGCCCTGAGTGTACACAAACGGGCGGGAGTAGGGTTCAGAATTCTAAATCATTTTATTAGGTACCTAAATACAATTATTATTTGGGGTAGGGGAAAAAACGAATTCAAACTACAAGTGAAAAATACTATGCTAAATAATAACTTAATCAGTATTTTTTTTTGTGTGTGTGCTTCAATCAATACTTTTAAAATTGAATCAGTATTTTTTTTTTTTTTTTTTTAAGTTTGAAACAGTATTTTTTTTTTTTAGTCTCTGTCAATAATTTTAAGGTTGAATCAGTAATTTTTTTTTTAATTTGAAGCAGTATTTTTTTTTTAGTTTCCATCAATAATTTTAAGATTGAATCAGTAATGTTTTTTTTTTTTTGGAGTTTGAAACAGTATATTTTTTTTTGTTTGAATCAGTATTTTTTTTTAAGTTTCCATCAATAATTTTAAGATTGAATCAATAATGTTTTTTTTTTTTTTTTTAGTTTCTATCAATACTTTTAAGATTGAAACAGTAATGTTTTTTTTTTAGTTTGAAACAGTATTTTTCTTTAGTTTTTATCAACAATTTTAAGATTGAATCAGTATTGTTTTTTTTTTGTTGAAGCAGTTTTTTTTTTTTTAGTTTCTATCAATAATTTTAAGATTGAATCAGTATTGTTTTTTTTTTTTTTTTTGATTTAGTTTGAAGCAGTATTTTATTTGTTTGGGCTTAAATCAGTAGTTGTTGAGTTTTGTTCAATACTTTTAAGTTTGAATGAGCATTTATTGAGTTTGAATCAGTATTTTTTTTGTTGAGTTTGAATCAGTTTTGTTGAGTTATCTCTCACCTGTTTTTCAACATCGATGAGCACCCCTTTGCAACAGTCTGTCCTCGGTGAACCAACACCATCGTAATGGATGACCGACGTATTCAGCGTCCATCGTTGCGTTTCCTTGACTTTAACCACCTCGAAGCAGCATCTGGAAACAGCGATATCGAAATATTCTTCTCCGCAGCAGTACATCTCATCCTTCTTTTCGTAAGCCACACCGGAACAACAGATTTTCTCTTTCGGATCGTAAATTTCTTCCTCGTATTCCGATTTCCCACACGCTGCAGTTCTTCCATTCTCAATATCGTCCGTGGAAAGATCAATCACTCGGAAGCCCTCACCATCGTCCCATTCGCTCCAACGGTAACAGGCTTGAGTGGCATTATGATACACCTCCGTTCCACAACACAACGTAGTGCTATTCAATCGAGTGTAGAGTTTGTTGCCGCAACATCTCGACACTAACTCCGGGGCCGGTTCCGCTTCGATTTCGTAGATTTCTGTTCCGCAGCAATAGTGCTTGTTGATAAGGCGTTCGGGGCTAAATTGATGGACTGTACCGGCGCAGCAGCGTTCGGTAAGGGCATTATAAAGCAGCGTACCTATTACAACCACACACGAAATATTTAAAACGAGTTTAATTATTATTATTGAAAGGTGCGATGATAGTCTAGTATTAGAATATTGTTTACCTTCTGAATATTTGGAAAACAGCGAGAAAAATGTGAAGAAGATTTTGATGAGAACCAACATTGTTTATTATTGACGAAAAAATATTGCGCTCTTCCTTTTATAATACACAATAATATTTTTATCTTTCGATAAGGGATGTTTGTTGACGTCATCTCAATTATTATTTATTTAAAATTCATTTTCTATTGAATAGGGCAAATTATTTACACGCGCTGGTGTAATGAGAGGGAATTATGTGGGAGATTATTTCCTCTTCAACAATAGTCTAGATTTAAATTTTGAGTCAATTTTTTTATTATCATCGAAACGAATTGTATTCCATCGTACACAATAATATTTTTCATTATTATACCCAGACGTAATATTATATTATTAACTCGTGTAGAAATGATTCAACTTGTGTGGTTTCTATTGAATCTTATGTCGCTTTGAATAGCCTTTTCTTTTGAATAGTTTGGCTTTGAATCATCTTTTGCTTTTGCATTCTCCAAAAATAAATAATTTGGCAAATCGAAATTATTAAATACGAGTATTTTTATTTTAATTTTTATTAACGAGTTTTTTTAAATGGAGCGTTGTGACGCGTCAGAATTTAAATTTAAATGTCCTGTTAAAAGCAAGTTTACCGTTAAGAAAAAAGGGAAATTAATTTTTCCCAAAAGCTGCTATGACGTCAGAAGTAAATCATTTTTTACAAATTCAAGTGGAATTTTATTTATAATATAATTTTTTCTGATGACGTCATACGCATAATTAAATTTGGGCTAAAAACAAGCTCGAAACTAAATTATTTTATAATATACCGCAACATAGAAATAATTTTCAATTTTTATTTTAAGCAGAAACCATAATATTAATATTGCTCAATCGAGAAAATGAAATAGGAGCAATAACAATTATTAGCCTATTAAAACAATATTTATTATTCACGTGTTTATTTAATAATAATAATCCTCGCTATCGTTGCTCAACGGTCTATACAAAACAACAGGAACTAAAGTTTTTGAAAATATCATTTTTCTTTCATTAGTTTTCCAACAATAGAATGTCCGGTTGTTGTCTAAGTCATCTGGCGTAATATCGACGACTTCGTCGAAACCGCAAACTTGCTCCTTAATTTCGTAGCTTACTTGCGTTTCGTTGACGGGACATAGCCGTTCGCTTTCTTTCAATTTCAACAGTGTACCGTTGAAGCAATACACGTTAAGTGGCTCATCACCGCTGATGTTATGCAAATGTTCACCGCAGTATACCTGTTTTTCGCCCACTCTATTCACTATGGTCTTTTCATCCACGCACATTTGGCTTTTCATATCGTATAGGAGTTGGGTTCCGCAGCATCGGGGGTAATAGCCAAGCTCCTTTATTTTAGGCAAGTCCAGCGTCACCGCAACACCTCCACAACACATCTAAAACAACAAACAAATTAATGTTACAGTTAATAAGTTATTATGGAAGGTGTGAAAAAAATTTCAAAGTTATTGACTCGATAATATTGGAATAAGAAATCAATTGGAATTTATCGAAGAAAATATTTCGAATAATAATTTTTATAATATTATTATTAAGAGAGAAAGATGAAAACCTGTGTTGCTGCATCTATTACGCTTCCGTTGCAACAGCTCGGCATTTTAGCACTGACGTCATTGTAACGGATCACTGACGCCATTACTTTCTCTCGTTTCGTTTTCTCATCTACATACACTTCGTAGCAGCATGTGGCTATCGCTGAATCGATATAGTCTTCTCCGCAGCAACTCAGCTCGTCCTTCCATTCGTACAAAATGCCGGAGCAACACGTTTGCTTTTTCGGATCGTAAAATGTTTTCTTATCTTTTGGCTTTCCGCAAACGCTCTTTTGGTTATTCCGAATGTCGTCGGCGGAGAAACGCAACACTTCGTATTCCTCATCTTCACCCCACTCACTCCTTCCCCATTGGTAACAGACGCTAGTGCTCGACTCGTACCGCTCCGCTCCGCAGCACCGTTCGCTTCTATTCATCCGTGAGTGGAGTTGGTTCAGACAACACGTGGGTGGTAAGAATTCTGCGGACTCATTGTCCTGTTGGAATTCATAAAGCTCCGTTCCACAGCAGGTGTAGTCACGGAAATTGTGTCCTTCGGGCAATTCGTGGATTTGGCCATCGCAACATCTTTGAGATTTGAAATTGTAAAACCGTGAACCTACGCACGAAATACAAGATTAGCAAAAATTAAGGAAGAAATAAATAATACGTACGTAGCATAATATTATAAAATGTCTAATAAAGTTATTATTAGAATATTTACCTTGCGCGTAGGTAGAAAGCAGCGAGAGAATAGCCAAGTAGATTGTGATGATGAGGACAATCATTTTCACGATGTTTGAAATATTCCTAAAATTTGCTCTATTTTTATACTGTAAATATTCAATAGAAAACAATAATAATGGTTCCATGACGTCATCTCAATTATTATACTTATTTAAAAATTTCTCCTATACCCCGGTAATTGGTATTGATCAGGCAGTGCTGTCGTAATACAAAATTTGATAATTATATTTCCTGGTTTAACAATAGATTTCAAATTTTAAATTAAGCCAATTTTTTTTTTTATTATTATTGTTAGTATTTGCGTCATAGATTTTGACAAAAGCACTTACTGTAGGTACGGTAGTAGCCTACCTTACAAATTGTCTCGTCAACATTGGTACGTAGGCCTAGCCATAATAATTCCACCGCTGTTTGGTTTTTAACGATGTAATTAACTTCAAAAGTGTTTCGCATTAGAAAAGAAATTTCAATCTTAAATTAATGTCTCCCTATATTCCCCTATAATATTAATATTGCTCAATCGAGAAAATGAAATAGAAACAATAACAATTAAAATAATATTTATTTTTCTACGTGTTTATTTAAAAATAATAACTATAGAACTGGCTAGCGTTGTTCAACGGTCGATACAGCAAAGCGGGAAATACAACTTTTGACATAAGCATTTGACTTTCACTCGTTTTCCAACAATAGGCTGTCCGGTTGTTGTCTAAGTCATCTTGGGTAATATCGACGACTTCGTTGAAACCGCAAACTTGCTTCTTACTATCGGATATTACGTGTGTTTCGTTGACGGGACATAGATGTTCGCTTTCATTCAATTTCAACAGTGTACCGTTGAAGCAATACACGTTAAGTGCCTCATCGCCGCTTATATCGTACAGCTGTTCGCCGCAGGACACCCGCAGCAGCCGACTCCCTCTATCCACTATACTGTCTCCATCCTCACACACCTGGCTTTTCATATCGCTAATGAGCTCTGTTCCGCAGCACAGGGGGTAATAGTCAGGCTCCTTCTGTTTAGGCAAGTCCACCGCAACACCTCCACAACACGTCTAAAACAACAACAACAACAACAATATCAAATTTCGAATAATTTTTATATATTAAGAGAAAGATGAAAACCTGTATTTCAGCATCGATGATGCTTCCGTTGCAACAGGTCGACCTTTTAGGAATGACGTCATTGTAAGGGATTACTGACGTCACTATTTTACCGCTAAACAATTTCGTTTTGTCGTCGTTGACCACTTCGTAGCAGCATCTGGCAATCGTTGTATCGATATAATCTTCTCCGCAGCAAGTCATGCCGTTCTTCCTCTCGTGCAAAATGCCGGAGCAACACGTTTGCTTTTTCGGATCGTAAAATGTTTCCTTACCTCTCGATTTCCCGCAAGCGTTCGTTTTGTTATTCCGAATGTCGTCGTCGGATAAACGCAGCAATTCGTATTCCTCGTTTTCACCCCACTCATCCCACTGACCCATTCCCCATTGGTAACAGACGCTAGTGCTCGACTCGTACAGCTCCGCTCCGCAGCACCGTTCGCTTCTATTCTTCCGTGAGTGGAGTTTGTCCAGACAACATGTGGGTGGTAAGAATTCTGCGGACCCATTGTCCTGTTGGTATTTATAAAGCTCCGTTCCACAGCATATATAGTCGTAACCGAAATTGTGTTCTT
Organism: Polydesmus complanatus; assembly: GCA_034692225.1. Classification (NCBI taxonomy): domain Eukaryota; kingdom Metazoa; phylum Arthropoda; class Diplopoda; order Polydesmida; family Polydesmidae; genus Polydesmus; species Polydesmus complanatus. Next base: position 11,701 of record JAQGAZ010002233.1, read on the forward strand.
CGGTCAATTCGTGGACTTGGCCATCGCAACATCTGTGAGAATTGAAATTGTAAAGCCGCGAACCTATTGCACCCACAATACAAGATTAGCGAAAATTAAGGAGGAAATAAATAATACGTATGTAACTAATTATAAAATGTCCAATGAAATTATTATTAGAATATTTACCTTGTGCGTAGGTGGAAAGCAGCGAGAGAATGGTCAAGTGGATTGCGATGAGGACAATCATTTTCACGATGTTTGAAATATTCATAAAATGTGCTCTTATTTTTATACAGTAAATATTCAATAGAAAACCAATTATGGTTCCATGACGTCATCTCAATTATTATACTTATTTTAAAATTCCTCCTTTACCCCGGTAATTCGTATTGATTAGGCAGTGCTGACGTAATAGAAAATTTGATAATAATGTATTTCCTGGTTTAACAATAGATTTCAAATTTTAAATTAATCCAAAATTATTTTTTTTTTTCTTATTATTTGCGTCATGGATTTTTGACAATAGCACACGTACAAATTTGCGATCGAATTGTAATATCTCGTCATCATTAGTAGACCTACACAACGATAATTCCACTGCTGTTTGGTTTTTTAAACTTCGAACCTTTTCGCTTTGAAAACTTTTTAACGTTTCTACGTAAAATGCCGCAAATTTGAAATCTTAGTTTGAATATTATTATTAGAATATAATATATACAGGTAAATATATATATTTTTTATATTGAATCGATATTGGTTTAAAATAATCTCAGACACACCCTGTATAGAGCGAAACATTTTAAGCAGTTCATAACAATAATAGTCATTTCTTATTATACTGTAATAATTATTTTAACATACATTTTTTATTTATTTTTTTATTTTTTTTAAATAAGTAAGTATTATTTACTTAAATTTAAATTCGATTTGCGTCCTTTTCGCTCAGTTTTATTTCGACTGCTTTCTATTTTTGAAATTTTTTATTATTATTATTGTCGTAGAAGAAAAAATAGTAGGCCTATTTCAGATATTTTACGTGTACTTTATTAGGTGTTGATTAATTTGATTTAAATTTTTATTGCACCATAAATATTATCAATAATTATAATAATTTGCTTAGCATAATATTATATGTGAGTGCTCCAAGTTCATATGTTTTCTAAATTGAGTTTCATACAATTGAAATAGTTTCTCTCGTTGTTTACATTATTCAACCAGGAATTTTTTTTTTTTGATTTTTAAGAGGTAAAAACTTGTGAAAAACGAGCCAAGTGATTGACTTTCTTCTGCAAAATACTATTAAATCGAATTAAATTAAAAAAAAGAAACGATTAAACATTTTAGAAATAATTATTTTTATTTTAAATGAGTAAATATTTTTCGCTTTGGTTTTTCAATAAGATTAAAATAATCGAGGTATAACAAATAAATTACAGGGTGTCTTCAATACTCGTATAGAAATCCCTACTGTTGTTGTTGTTGTTCAGCGGTGAATAATACAAATTTGGATGCACAAATTTCGAATACATTTCCCTCGATTCGTAACAAGCGAACGTCCGCTGTTTCTCTACGTCATATTCCGTTTTATTGATAAGCCCGTTGTATCCGCAAGCGTGCTTATTCTCATCGTAGATGACGTTGCTTCCGTTGATGGAACATATCCGCTCATTTCGTGGCAATGTCAATACTTTACCCTCGATGCAGTAGACGTTAAGTGACTCGTTTCCACTTATAGTACGCAATTTTCCATCGCAGAGAATTTGGTTTCGGTAGTCTCTATACACTATAAGCTCATTTTCCGCGCAAAATTGAGTCTTCCAATCCGTTACGAGCTCAGTTCCGCAGCAATCGGAGAAAAGGGAGCCGTAGATTAGGTCGAACTCATCCTCGTCGTCTTCGTCGAGGATTATTTTAGAGTAGTTTTTCGGGAAATCTACAGCCACACCCCCGCAACACTCCTGAAAATAATTAATTAAATTAAAAAGAAAATTGTTAATAACTTCATACTACACGAAACCTGTTTTTCGGCATCGATGATACTTCCGTTGCAGCATTTCGAGCGGTTGGGAAGAGCCCCGTTGTGCTGGATCACCGACGTCAGCAGTTCCAATCGATCCGTTATAACATACTCAAACAACTCGTAGCAGCATTTGTAGGCAGCTGGGTCGATATATTCCTCTCCGCAGCACTCCTTCCCGCTCTTCTTTTCGTGCATCATACCCGAACAGCATATTTTTATCTCCGGATCGTACAATTCACTGGAATTGTTCGATTTCCCGCATACAGCAGTTCTCCCAGTCTCAATATCGTCCGAGGAAAGATCAATCAGTCGGAATTTCTCCTCTTCGTCCCATTCGCCCCATCGATGGCAGGCTTGAGTCGTATTAACGAACACCGTCGTTCCGCAACACGATGTAGAAGTATTCGTTGGTTGGTAGAGTCGGTTTCCGCAACATCTCAGTGGTAATTCCGTTGACCCATTCTCGGGTTTGAATTTATACGACTCCTTGCCGCAGCATAAGTAGTCTAAGTAACTGGCACCATCGGGCAATGCGTGGACGGTACCCTCGCAACAGCGTTCGGATAAATATGTGTACAGCTGTGTACCTATAATACACACACACGTGAGATACAATATTATTAATAGTATCACAAATTATGAATTAAAACATAAATAGTAGAAAAATATATTTCTTTGCATTGTTACTGCAAAATTTAATATTATTTACATGGTAAGAGTCAGGTTTAAATTTTAAAGCTGAGGAAAAAAGTGATTAAATGATTGCTAATTGTAGACTATGCGATATAATGGGATGTAAAATAGTGGGGGGGGGGGCTTTAAATTTATAAAATCATATAACGTACTTTATACCTTGTGTATAGGTGAAAAACAGAGAGAACAGAATGAACAATACTTTGATGAGAACAAACATTTTGTTATTTTTTTTTTTTTTGCTTCATTTCACACGTGTGTGGGCTACTTTTATACCGTTAATATTCAATGAGAGAAAAAATGTTGATGACGCCGTCATTATTACATTTTAATACAGTAATGACGTAATGGAAAATTGTATAAATATTTCCTGTTCAATAATAGATTTAAATTGAGCTCAATTTGTATTACTAAAAAAAAAAATTATTTGTATGGCAAAAAACAATAATTTGATTTTTTGTGTTGTAGGTTACATGTACAGTACATAAAATTATACGTTAGTTACATTTCAATATCAAGCATTAAGATTTTGGCTCGCATTCAAATTAAAGGCCTCGATCGAGTATAATTTTTCCACTCTACATCGTTTCGCTTTGAATATTTTTATCCACCTAGAAAAAATTTGCTATTGCCGAACGTATTTTCCATATTGAACTGCGTTTCATTCTGTTGAGCCGTGTTTCATTTTGAATTTTTTTTTTTTTTACTTTGATTGTTTTTTAAAGGAAGGATTGACGAGATGTTTGCGTCATGTGTAGGACGAATTCCGATGAAGCTATAATCGATTAAACCAGGCATTGTGAGTGGGAGGAATTGATTTTAATTTCTCATTATTATTATTTTTTTTTATAATTATTACGACAAATGGAACATTCGACAAAAAAAAATTAATTTCCTATTACCTTAATATAAAAAAAAGTTTAAAGGTTGTACAACGGTCGATTGTTTATCGTCCGATTCGTAACAAAAGTTGATGTAGCCGCCGATAATGGAACACATGAGTTCATCCGCTTCCAGCTTGAGTAGTGTGTCGTTGACGCAGTATACGTTGAACGCGTACGAGTCAGCGATATCGCGCAATTCTCCTCCGCAGTAAATTTGGTCCCAGTTCTCTCTGCCCACTATGCGCTGGTGGTCTACGCACAGCTGGGTTTTCGGGTCCGTAATTATCGCATTTCCGCAGCAGGAAAAGCGCTCGTTGACATTAAAAGCAGGAGGGACGTCCACCGCTACTTCGCCGCAACATATCTACGTGAAAAGAAGAAGAATGTAAATCGTTTTTGATGAATAAAATAGACATAAATAGAAGGAAACCAAGAAAGAAATTGTGCGCGAACCTGTTTTTGGCTATCGATGAGTGTCCCATTGCAACAACGAGCATTTGCGGGCTCGATCTCATTATTAAACACAATAGTAGGAACCTTCCTTATCGTCGCATTGGTTCCTTCGTCCTTAACCCATCGGAAGCAGCATTGGGAAGTATTTAAATCCACGTAAGATTCTCCGCAGCATCCGAACGCATCCTTTTTCTCGTATAAAGCCCCGGAGCAACATATGTTCTCTTTGGGATTATACCATCTTTTATCCTCCTTCGGATTCCCACAAACTTGAGTTTTCCCATCCTTCAAGTGGTCCTCGGAGATAATGAGCACTTGGAATCCTTCCTCCCACCCGTGGCAGGTTTCGGAGCCTTTCTCGAACATGTCCGATCCGCAGCATTGGTACTGGCGATCCCGGTATCCTCGGTGACCTCGAGGAAGGTCGTGAACTGAACCTCGACAGCACAACTGAGACTCAAAATCGAATGTACGCACAACACCTATGGTAATAATTGACAAACAATATAATAAAATTATAGAAGAAAAATTTCCAAAAGTTAAAATTTGAATAATTATTATAATAATGCTGAAATTTTACTATTATTATTATTATTATGGGTGCTTTTAATTAAAATTAGTGAAGAATTGCAATTATTGGTTAAGAAGAGTCCGAAAATTTTGATTAAAACCAACATTTTTATTTACGTATTTATTTATTAATGTTTCTGTATTTTTAAAACGTTAAAAATGTTTTTTGGCTCTGAGCTTTTTATATTTTATTCATTGACGTCATCTCTATTAAATATTTTTTTTATTATTTGTATTTATTTTTAATGTTATGCTACAGTATATGCTTATTCGTTTTTTTGATTGCTCCAACGCTATTGTGTTTGCGCCATAATAAATTGGCCTTTTTAATACTTCCGTTTTAAAGAAAATTTAAATTGAACAAAATTTGATTTCAATTTTTTTTTTCATATATGTTAATTTTAATTTAATTTCAGCGCATAAAATTAATAGCCGACATCATGCAAACCTGTAAACACATTGTAATGAATCATTTCGTAGCACCAAACGAGCCCAGCCATAAATTCTTCATATTTTTCTTTATTTAAAACTTAAAATGTTAAACTGGTAGTGTTTAATATATTATACACGGTGCGCACAAAAAAAAACAAACCCTACTGAATTCATATTAAAATCTTTTTTAATAATTGAAATATTTTAAATGGTTTTTTTGAATTTTAACATCCGGCTAAGAAGACATCTTCTTCTGGAAACAGTAGGGGAAATGGTCCGTGCTTGCTCTTCTTGATCCAAACGTTGTCAATCACTTCTCCGCCCTTAACAAAAATAAAATTAATGTACAGTACATGTATTTTCTTAGTATAATATAAATGTGTGAGATTAGTACTGACTTGGTCTACCGACACCTGCTCCAAGTAGAGGTGGGTGGAGTTGAAGACTTGCATGCGAGTGAAGCCATAGTCGGTGGAGTGGAAGGCGGACCAAGGGGGAATGACGTCACCGAATAGGGCGTGGCGTTCGATGCAGCCCTACACAAAATTAAACGGTGACTTAGATTCTACAACTGATGGCTTTTTTATTGTAAAAGATTTACCGCGGATCCAGTAGTGACGTGGACCGTGGCTTTAGGGTCCGTGTAAGGCTCATTCGGATCGCTTCCGTTCAACACCTTAAGTTAGATTAATATTGTGGGAAACGTATTCAATGACGATTTTTTTTGTTAAACGCGATACTAACGGTGAGATTGAAGACGGGAAAAAAGCGTTCGTAGGAGTGCTCGTGCCCCGCAAAGTGCAAGTCCACGCCGTACAAATGGAACAGCTTCTCCACTCCGTACAACTCGTTAGGCGGCAAACCCACACGCACCTACCCAGGGTACAATCATAGTTTCAAAAGTCAGAGTTACTGTTTTTAAAGTGTGTGTTCTCTCACCTGGTTATAGAAGTTAACGCAATGAGTGAGGTCCTGATTCGAGCAGTAGAAGGGCCGGTGAGCGTAGCTTATGATCCAAGGGCGCAAAGCTCGATTCTCCGCTCGATTCGCTTCCTAAAAAACAACCTTTGAAAATCAAGAAAAATGGAATTCAGAATATAATTGAGTACCTGGAGATCTTGTTCTAAAAATTGGAATTGGTTTTGCATTTGTTCAAAGTCGACGTAGTAGTATTCGGTGGAGAAGGAGAGGAAGTGCACGGGGCCCAGGTTAAACGAAAAGAACATGTTTTCCGAGCCTTCGTGAGGCATCGTAAAACGGTTTTTATAGTGAGAAAAATTACTAAAAAAAAAAAATTTTAAATTTAAAAGAAAAATAGGTTAAAAAAAAGGTTATTTACTAGTATCCTTCGTGGTTCCCAACGCAAGTCATGTAGGGGACGTATCCGGCGATGGATTCAATTTGCCGCAGAAACTCGTTTCCAGTCTCTCCATTATGCTTTATTAAAACGAGAAGGGTTTGGCTTACTTTCTATCGAACCACTCCGCGTGTTATTGTTTTTACCAGCGAAAGGTCGTAAGCAAAGTCCCCCACGTGGATGATCATATCGAAGTCTCCTCTCTGAGTCTCTTCCTGTAAATAGGGGAGAGAGTTGGCGTTGACGTTGCCCATGTCTCCGTAGACGGCGAACCGAGGACTGGCATCGGCGCCGAAAGCTTTGAAGAAGAACAGTTCGCTCCAACCTAATTCGCTGCCCACGTGGTATCCTAAATGATAGATGAATTATTATTAAAATAATTAGAGGGGGGGGGGGAGCTTACTGTAGGCTCGTCCGGGTTCGAGGTTGAGCATGGTAGCTCGGTGGATGAACTGGAACCTCTTCTCTGGTCCGTCGTCCACGAACAGCGTTCGGCTGCCTTCAACCGACAAACTTAAATCCTCACTTCCGTATTCGCAAACGCTGGAATTAGTGTCGTTGAAGGTGGACCAAGTCACGGTCATCTGCGTCGGGTCATCTGGTCATTAATTACAATAAATGTGATACTGTTGGGTTCATTTTTTTCTCTCGACACCATGTACATAATTATTACGGTGGAAGTATTTACCTGGATAGGATAGGTGAATCTGTTCAGGTTGATAGTAGTTGACGCATCGAATATGTGGAAGAAAAGCAAGAAATATCAGCAAAATAAACATTTCGCTCATTTTTTCACACATTTTTATGGTAGTATTAATAATTGTTTTTGGGGGAAGGGGGCTTTTATTTGTTTTAAAATCTCAGTTATCTCTAAGATTGATTGAAAGGTCGTTTGTTTGTCCGATTAAAAAAAAAATGCGTTAATGACCGATAACTATTTTGATTTATTGTTATTATATAATAATAACTCTTAAAATAACAATTGTTTAAGTAAATAAAAGTTTGATGGCTTATCGGTGTCTGGATTTATTATCAGTGATTGTACAGTAAATGTTTGATTATAAAGGTTGAACGATTTTGTTTTTATTTTTATTTTAAAAAACAAACAATAATTGCGTAATAAATAATATCGATAAAATTAATTTTTTTTTTTTCAATTTTGAGATAATTAAATAAAAACGATTATTAGAGGGTGATACTAATATTCATTTTATTTAATACAGTATAGTCCGCGCTATTATCGCTCAGCGGTCTATACAGCAAATCAGGAGCTCCACTGCATGAAGCACTATCCCTTGATTTGTAGCAAACCTGCTGTTGACAAAAAAAAAAGTTTAATATTAAAAAAAAAATTTCAAAAAAAAATTTCAAAAAAAAATTTCAAAAAAAAAAATTTCAAAAAAAAAAATTTCAAAAAAAAATTTCAAAA
>JAQGAZ010002234.1:0-19507 GCA_034692225.1 Polydesmus complanatus
TCAATAAAAAAAATCGAAAACAAAAAATCAATCAATAAAAAAAATCGAAAACAAAAAATCAATCAATAAAAAAAATCGAAAACAAAAAATCAATCAATAAAAAAAATCTAAAAAAAAAAACAAGAAAAAAGAGAAAAAAAATCATTGATTGGTATTGATTATGTATAAATGGGGCCTAAAAATCAATACATGGAAGAGGGAGGGAAAAAATCAATAAAATTAATATAAGCACAAAATGAGGTTAATTGAAAGCGATTACAATGATGCGATCATTAATTATTATGACAGTCATAACAATTGTTTGGCACTACTAAAACCAGAACCAGAACCTGAACTTTTTCCATTCGGTTGTGTAATGCTCCCTCCACCGGGGGATCACCCCTGACCCCTCCCCTCCCCCCGCCGCCCTCTTGAACCCACCTTAATAGGTAAAAGTGGTTTGGAGCAAGGACAGTGTTGTCCGTCTCCGCTGACGTCACAGCTCATAATGGAAAGAGATTAGGCACGTAAGGTGTTAACCCACAAACCCCTTTCTCTCACTCTCTCTGTCTATCTTTAGCTATCTCTGTCTATGACTCTATGGAGCTGTCGTTGGCTCTCCTATTGGACGAAGAGTATGTGACGTCACGCGCTCGACATTAATCATAAGAATAATATTGAGAAGATGTTTTTTTCTTTTGTGATTTTGTTGTTGTTGAAATGGAACGAGTAAACAATAGATTTTCACTCTTCTCTCTCTCTCTCTCTCTCTCTCTCTCTCTCTATTTCTCTCTCTATCTATTTCTATCTCTCTATTTCTCTCTCTATCTATTTCTCTCTGTCTATTTATCAATATGATTGGATTGGATTGGAAGGAGCTGAGCAGACGGAAAATTACACTCATCATTTTCAATTATTATTATTTGATTGTATTAGATTGGAAGCTGCACAAGTGACATCTCAATCCCTTACGCCAGCATGTGAGACGCCAGCACGCGTCTCACACGTTGCCCATCAAGAAAATCCAAACAAAACCAATCAATAAATAAATTTCATATTTATATTAGAAAAATATTATTTTTTTTGTTTACCATTTTTTTAATTTTTTATTATTACCGTATTTTTTTTTTTTTTTTTTTTAAAAATTTGAACATTGTTTTTAATTTTTTTTCTGAAATTATTTTAAAAAAATTTTTTGTTCTTTTTTTCTGATTTCATTAATTTTTTATTTTATTTTATTTTATTACGTAATTTTTACTTTTTGTTATGTTTTAAATAAATTTTTTCTTTCAGAATAATTTTTTTTTCCAAGATTTTATTTATTTTTTATTTTTTTTTTTTTAATTGTTTAAAAATAAAAAATTATTCTTATCATTTCAAAAAAAAAAAAAAAATTCTGAAAAAAAAAAAAAGCAGACGATGGGAATCGTTGAATGGAGAGAAAGAAATGTCAATCAAACATAACATTAGACGTTACATTTGTTTATTAAAAAAGGTCAAAGCTTCCAATTAGCATCATTCTCAATTGTTAAACTAGATTTAAAAAAATATATAATATATTTTTTAAATTTGGTTTAAAAAAAGAATAGTAGGCTACTGTACGTGTGTGTGATTGAACTAACTTAACCCATCGTACACCTGATAAAAACCCTTTTTCTGTGTCTTTCTCCGCGCAGGATCACGCCATCATCACCACTGCACTGCTAATTAGCATTCACACGAGCAAAAATTAAAGAGACCATTTTTCACAACTTGAAAAGTTACTGACTCTCAATTGAATTATTATTAATTAGTATCATCGTCTCTCACGTCACCAGACACACACAAAACAACAACAACACGCAAACAGTAAATTTCGTTTTTTTTTTTTTCATATATCAACCGCTTCAATACAAAAAGAAAATACAATTGTTATAAAATCATGAAATAATAATCGGTAGGTAGGGGCGGCAGTAGACCTCTATGTCGAAATAAAAGATTTAATATATTTTATCAAAATAAATTAAAAAAAAAAACAATAATTATTGTAAAAAAAAAATCGATAATTATTGTAAAAAAAAAATCAATAATTATTGTAAAAAAATCAATAATTATTGTAAAAAAAATAATTATATAATCATAATCAATATAATGATTTAAAAATAATTTAAAAAAAATGATAGAATAATTTTCAAAGTCAGTGAAGATTGATTAATCAAAACCTATTGATTGATTTTGATAATCGATATTTTGTTTTTGATATTACTCCATTTTTTTTTTATTTCAGGTAAAAAAAGAGCAAACAATGTACCGTACTAATAAATTCAATGGGGGGGGGGGGGGAGAATTTCAAACATCGTCACGTGACGTCATATTGGCTGGAGAACAATCGATACACGTTTATTTCGCAATAATATTTTTCTTAATAATTATTAATAATTTCTAACGAGGTGTTCCGGAATTTCCCGCCATTTTTTTTTATAGCGGGAAATTTTTATTTCGTTTCAATATTTGATTCTTTTTTTTTTTGACATTCAAATTCCTTTCCATTCAATTTTAATTAAATCATTAAAAAGTTAACAAAGTCAATATCATTACAGCTGACTAAATGTAAAATCTCACTATTTACACTTCGAGCGTAGATGACAACTCCCACCATCAATCACTCCTTCCGTCTATCAATCACCTTAGAGAATTCATTAAAAATTAAATACACAAATGTGAAATATTCCCAACATTTTTGAATTTTAAATTGGCGCGAAAATGATGTCATGGTGATTCAATGCATTCTATTAATTAATTAATTTATTATTAAAAAAAAATTGTATTATGACGCAACAATTAATTATTATGCAAAACTATCTTCATTACTTAATTTAATTTTTTTTTATTTAAATTAAAAACAGTTTTAATTGTATTTTTTTTTTGTTGTGGTTGTTGCGAGTGGAAGAGTGATGAGAAGTGAGTGGATTGTCTTCCTGTGTGTTGTTATTGTTTTTTGTTGTGTTTCAAGGTAAATTATTCTCATACAGCAGCAGCAGCGCTGCAACAAGGTGAAACAAATATCACACACAAACACTAGAAGAAACGACAATTTTGTTGATTGCAGCACAAATGCTAATCAAATTCAAAAGGCGACAAATTATTATGCAAATGAGCTCACTCAACCGGAAATCAAAAACTATTCCCCCCCCCCACACACACACCCACCGTATTTATCAGTATACACTACTCTCCATCTCTCTTCATTTGTTTACCTACCTACATGGGATTTTCACTACGTTTTTTTTTTATATTTATTTAATTATTTAAAGGTTTTTTCATTCTCACAACTTGCATTGTTTTTCGTTAATATTTTTTTTTTTTTAGTTGTCTACTAAGTTTGTGTTGTTTATTTATTTTTTTGAGGAGGGGGAGAGAGAGGGGATACGATTTGCCTTTTCTGTACTTATTCATTTGCGATTTTTACTTTGTTTTTATTTTTAAGTTGGCAATGAGACTTTCACTGCTTTCGACGTTTTTTTGTGTTTTTAATGTGTTTTATAAGTTTGTTTTTGTTTTCTGCTTTTTTTTCCGCTATAAAACGGATTTTCTGTGCTTTTGTTTGTTTTTTCATTTGTGATTTTTGCTTTATTTTTATTTTTTTTTAAAGTTGGCAATGAGGCTTTTACTGCTTTCGGCTTTTCTTACACGTTTTTTTTTGTGTTTCTATCTTTGGATGTTTGTGTTTTTAATGAGTTTTATAAGTCTGATTTTTTGTTCATTTTTAACCAATATGTTTTTTGTTTTACTTTTGCTTCTACTTTGCTTATAAATTTTTTTTTAAACTTTTTTTCTTTTCTTTTAATTTTTTTTTTTTGTTTTTGTGTTTTATGTTGTTTCACATTTTCCAAATTTTATTTTGTCTTCAAATTTTTTCTTTGAAGACTTTTTTGCTCATTTTTACGAAGTTCTTTCGTTTCAATTACAGTCATAAACATTTTTTTGAATTTTATTAGTTTAAATAATTCTGTTTTTTCACGTGTTAACATTCATATTTAGCTAATAAAAATTTTACTTTTCGTGGTTCCAGTGGGCCTAAACCACTTCCGTTTCATTAGTAGAGCAGGAGCAGAGTAATTTATGTCCCGGTACCGGTAGGTAGGTGCAGGTGTGTGTGTTAGTGAGTAAACCGGTAAAGCACATTTTTCGGACCGGAATCTGGTTTGAGCGAAACCGGAAACGAGACATTAAGGAAACGTTTCACTCGTTCCCTTTCTAGATCTCTTTTCCCGCTCTTTTTTCTTTTTCGAGTTCAATGAAACCGAGAAATAAAAATTGAGAAAAAAAAGGGTCAAATGTCACAGCCAGCGTCTCCTCTCCTCTATCTATCTCATCGGAAGAAGAAGAAGAGAAAGCGAGACTCAGAATCAGCTGTGGGTGCGGGAGATGACGTCATCAGGTGCTGGATGAAAAGAGGGAGGGGCCACTCTAAACCCTCAATTAACATAATCTATCTTTCGAAGAATGTTTAACTTAAAAAAATAAATTTCGAGAATTTCAAATTTTTTTGAAATGTTATAAAAAAATAAAAAAAAACAAAAAAAAAAAAAATTGAATATTTTAAAAATTAAATTTAAATTTTTTTTAAACAAAAAAAAAAAATTGACATTAATTTTTTTTATTAAATTTTGATGAATGAAAAAAAAAAAAAAGCGAGTTAATTAAAATAAACAAGTTTTTCTGATATTGAAAAGCGTGTAAAATGTTTGAAAAATCGGAAACCTTTTCAAATTATTGTAAAACTACAAATTTTCTTTTCTTTACACAAATTTTTTTAAATTTTATTTTATTTTTTTTCGTGTGTGGTGCAATATGAAAGAATGTTTTTGGTTGTTTTGAAAGAGAAACGAGATTTGACGAAAAACCTGTTTTTGTCTTTTTTTTACTTTTTATAAAAATTTAATTTCTGTGAAACACTTTTTAAATCTTCTTCAAACACAAAAACGTTCGCTATAACGAACTTATCATCTTCTAAAGTACCTCACGTCAACCTCGATATAACGAACACCCACGCGCACACTTCTTAAGTCCATCTGACACACCAGTTGTCGGAAATAATAATTGTTAAAAAATAATTAATTTTCTTCAAATAAAAAATATATCTTTATAACGAAATTTATGTTCTTCAAAGTCTCGATATAACGAAATTCTCCATCAATAAAGAACAAAAAAAAAGTCATTTCTTAGAAAGAGAAAAATTCACTTAAGACGAAAACTATTTTGAACTGAGTACCGGTATAACGAAATTATCCATCCTTTTCGATACAACGAAATTTGCAATTTGTTATAACGAATTTCGCAATACACGAATTACAGAATTTTTTTTTATTTAATATAGCGAAATTTCTAACGCAAGAAAATTCTCAGTGTAACGAAATCTTCAAAACAGAGAAATTTTCATCGCAGAAAAAAATCTCAGTATAACGAAGTTTTTAAAAAACAAAAATCTTAATATTACTTATCACTACAACGAAATTCGCCACTTCACGCATTTCTCGATACAACGAAAAAATTTTAACTAGAAAAAAAAAAAAATTCTAGATATTTTCCTCGTCTTAAAATTCGATATAACGAAATTCCCTTTAGAAAAAAAAATGTCAATAAAACGAAATTTTTTTAAATACTTCGTATAAAAAAACACTCTCGATAGAACGAAATCCTTAATTAAGAAAAATTCTCATTATAGCGAAATATCCATAACTCTAGAAAAAAACTTAAGAAATTTCTATACTCGATACAACGAACTCAAAAAAAAATTCTAGTTCGTTCTATCGAGATTTCGTAGTAAAAACCTTCGGCGTAAGCTTAAAATCGCGAGTGTTATGGAAAACGGAGGAGTGTATTCGTTGTATCGATGTATGTGGGTCGGATGAGCTGAGGAGGACCAATTAGCTTATGGTAGGAGTGCGGTAGGGGTAGGGGGGCGGTAAGGGGGTTGAGGGGTGAAAGGTGAATGTGAACCTGTTTCTCTTCTCTCCTCAGACGCAACGTATAAAAGACAGCCGAAACTCTTCGTCTCATTTATCATCTCTCCATTACGCTCGATCGCGATACCTGTGCACTTCCGGTCTACAATATACAACGTTAAGGAAAAATATCAGCGCTCTGCGGGGAATTATTAAAATCCACGCCGGATATTTAAAGGTAAAATCTATATGTTTATTGAGACGTTCTTTCATTACATTTAATTAAAATCAAATTTATAATTATGGAAATTAATTTACAAAAAAAAAAATTTTAAAAATTTAAAAAAAAAAAAATTTAAAAATTTAAAAAAAAAAATTTAAAAATTTAAAAAAAAAAAAATTTAAAATTTTTTTAAAAAAAATTCAAAAAATTCAAAAAAAAAAAAAATTTAAAAATTTAAAAAAAATAATTTGAAAAAATTAAAAAATAAGCAAATTTAATTTCTGGTTTTAAAATTCATCAATTAAAATTTTAATTAAAAAGTTGATTTAAAAAAAAAATTAAAAATAAGTTTTAATTAATTAATGAAAAAAAAAAAATTTAATTAGAAAAATCACAAAGGAAAAAAAAAAGTTAATCAATTAATTAATTTTAATTACCGGTAAGGTATTTTTTATTTTAAAATACCGATAATCAATTTAAATTTATTTATTTTTAATTTTTTTTTAAATAATTTTTTTTATTTTTTTAATTAAATTTTTATTTTTTTATTTTTTAAATTTTTTTTTTGTTCATAAAAATCAATTTTATTAATTTTTTTTAACAAATTAATTTCCAATTTTTTTTAAAATCAAATAAAAAAAAAATAATACTTAAAAATTAAGTTTCACTAATTTGAAAGATGTTCCACTACACATAACACTTACAGTAAGTAAACGGCAAAAAAAACTTTTTTTCTTACGTGATTGTTAATTAATTTTTCTTACCCTAATTAGCGCTGATAACAACGCACATAATAACCTACTTAAAAAAATTAAAAGTCATTTAAAAAGTGCAAATAAAACGACATTTTTTAATGAGCTTTCAACAGAAAATAAAGTAATTAAAAAAATAAAAAAAAAGTGAGGAATTTCTTAAGTCTCTTCTAATTGCTAAATGACGTCAGCGGAAGTTAAAGTGCTGAGCCGCGCAGTCTCCAACACCCGTTAACGTTAACATACGCTAATCGAATTCCGTTATAATTACCGTTATCGTTACACACGTGCGCAAAAAAAACATACATTTTAGGATTTACACACGCCCACTAAAGTTGTATTGTGTTAGTGAACTTTGATCAAGTTCCGAACTAAATCAACCTCTTCATTTTATAAGGTTAATTACCTAACACGCGCTTCACAAAACGTCAATCAACAGCTTGGTTTTTTTTTATATACTCAAATCAATATTTACCTCAAACAAAACAAATAATCAGAAAAAAAATATTATTTTAATGGAAAATAAAATAAATTTTTCTTGAAATTTAAAGATAGAAAAGTCGAAAAATTAAATAAAAAAAATTTTCTGGAAATTTAAAACTTGTTTTCCAGAAATATAAAGTCTGTTATCTGGAATTTTAAAATCTGTTTACAAGAGTTTTATAGCCTGATATCTAGAAATTTATAACCTGATATCAAGAATTTTAAAATCTGTTTTCCAGAAATTTAAAATCTATTTTCTAGAATTTTAAAATCTGATAACTAGAAATTTAAAATTTGTTTACTAAAAATTTGAAATATGCTATCTAGAAGTTCAGCATTTGTTATCTAGAAGTTCAGCATTTGTTATCTAGAAATTTAAAATCTGTTTTCTAGAAATTTAAAAAATGTTTTCTAGAAATTTAAAATTTGTTTTCTAGAAATTTAAAATCTGTTTTATAAAAATTTAAAATCTGATAGCTAAAAATTTAAAATTCGTTTACTAAAAGTTTGAAATCTGTTATCTAGAAATCTAAAATCTATATTTCTATAAATGTTTTATCCAGAACAATAATTTTAATCTTTTACGGGAAAAATAAATATAACTCTAACCACAAAAAGAAACTGAATTTAGAAAGAGAAAGAAAAACCACAAAAGCCATAAAAATGAGAAATGTTGAACGTGCTGAAAGTTGTTTTTTCAAATTAAAAAATTCGAAAAAGTAAAGTTCTATTTCCGGTTGTTCTCCATTTCGTATAACTGGAGAAGAAAGAAGAAAAAAATAATATCGTTCTTGTTTTAAAAAACACGAAAAACCTACTTTTTATCACATTTCGTACGTGAAATGTCAGCCCACAAATCAAAAACAAAAAACACACGTGAAATGTTGTAAACAAATCGAAATCTCTAAAAATCTACAACCGGAAGTAACAACAGCCAAGTTATCACTTATAAAATTTACAAAAAACCGTTTAGGATAATAATACCCTTTGAGCATCGAAAACAAACGGGAGGTGAAATTGAGTTTGTTGTATGGAAAACAATATCTTCATAATTGAAATTTTACATTCGCTTAACCACAAAAGATAATAATAATAATAATATGAAATATCTTTTCCTACCTGCTTCGGCTGAATCGAAGTTCGACTTTGTTGTCCATTTTAAATCCATTCAACGCGTAAAAGCAAATCGAACCTAAAAAGCAAAAACAAATTTAATTAAATCTCATTAAAAAAAAAGTTTACAATTTCATAACAAAAAATACAAAAAGAAATTTTAAATCCATGAAAAGATTTCTTAATTTATAATTTTTTTTTGAAACCATAGAATTTTTTAAAATCCATGAAATAATTATAAACACATGAAAAACTCTATTCCACAAAAAATTAGAAATCCATATCAAAATTGAAACTAATAAAAATCTTTTAAGTCCATAGAAAAAACTTAAAACCCATAAAAAATTTTTTAAATCTATAAAAAAATTTAATTCCATAAAAAATTTTAAACCCATAAAAAGTTTTAAACCCTTAAAAAAAAAAAATCCATAAAAAATTTAAACCCATAAAAAATTTTTAAATCCATAAATAATTTTGTTATTCATAAACCCATTAAACTCCATAAAAAAAACTTTAAATCCATTAAAAAATGTTTATTTAGCCCATAAATTTTTTTTAAACACATGAAATCTTATAAATCCAAATAAAAAATTTAAACCAATAAAAAAATGCAATCCACAAGCAAAAAAAAGTTCATAGAAAAAATGTTAAAACCCATAAAATTTTTTTAAATCCATAAATAATTTCTAGAAAACAGTTTTAAACCCATTAAACTCCATAAAAAAAAACTTTAAAACCATTAAATTTTTTTAAACCCATAAAATCTTATAGGCCTAAATCCAAAAAACATTTAAACCCATAAAAAAATTTTAAAACCCATAAAAAAAAATGAAATCCATTAAAAATTCATAAAACCGCATAAAATTTTGATTTATAAAAAAAAAACTAATTTTCCTAAAGAAATTGAAATCCTTAAAACTAATTAAATTTCACATTAGGTAAAGAAAGTAAAACTCAATTGTAAATAAAATAAAGAAAACAATTAAATAAACAAAAATTAATTTCCAAATCTCTTTTTAAAAACCCCACTCTTAAAATATCGCAGACGTTTGTATTGTAATATTTTAATTAAGCGGCTTAATCAAGCGTTGAGTGTCCACACACAACACAAACACAATTCAATTCTATTCTTCAATCAATAAACAAAACACAAATCAAACAAAATAAATTCTCGTTCGATCATAACGTTCGCTTTTTTTTCCCGCTCATCCCGCGTCGAATTGGAACCAGTTCTGAACCGTTATTGTATTCGGGTGTTACTGTAGAACCTGTTCCTCCGACCGGAAGTGAGCTTTGTCGGTTGTTCACATCTCCTGCCTACCATCGATTCTCCTTATTGACATTTCTCTTCTTCTCCTCCAATTATTGTTTGCGCTTCCTTAACCGATTGACACACATGCGGAGCGCCCCTCTCGCGCCCCCCTGCGACCTCCCCCACCTACCCACTCGCTCCTACCCCCCCCCCTCCCCCCTCCTCTTATACACCCACACAACAACAACACACGTTAGATTAATATTTGTTGAGAATTAATTTTTAGCTGACGTTTCATTGATTTTTTTTTTTACAGCTTCTTCTCATCCGAAGAAGATTCAAAGCAGGTCCGACGAGGACTCAATAAGGGTCAAGGAGGTCCAAGGAGGCCATGGCCAGCCTTGGTCATCTGCTCGCAACCCTCGTGGCTCTTCTACAGGTAACACACACCACCTACTCTTACTTCCTTTTTTTTAAGGTTTTTTTTTTTATGGTTTTTACCAAAGTAAAATTTTCATGAAATTTCGCTACAATTAAATTTTGATGGTTTTATTATTAAATTTAAAAAAATGTTATGGATTTAAAATTTTTTTATGGATTTAAAAGTTTTTGATGGCTTTTAGGGATTGAAATTTTTTTTAAGAATTAAATTTTTTTTTTTCATGGATTTAAGGTTTTTTTTGATGGGCTTAAATTTTTTTCATAAATTAAGAATTTTTTTTATGGATTTAAAAGTTTTTGATGGCGTTAAAAATTTTTGATGGCGTTAAAAATTTTTAATGGCTTTAAATTTTTGATGTCTTGAAATTTTTAATGTCTTGAAATTTTTTATGGCTTAAAATTTTTTTTAAGAATTGAATTTTTTTTTTCATGGATTTAAGGTTTTTTTTTTTTGATGAGCTTAAAACATTTTTCATTGATTAAGAAATTTTTTGCCTACATTCATTGGAGGGGCAAACGTGCAACACACAGCTGTAGTGTAAAACAATTACCCATTATCCGTATATTAATTAAAAATTCGAATTTTTTTTTTTGTTTTTATAAAAAATTAAATTAATTTTAAAAAACAAGTTTTAAAAAAATTTTTTGAGTTTTTTTAAAAAAAAAAAAACAAAGCCAAATTCTTATCAAAAATAATTTTTTTTTTACAAAAAAAAAAATAATAATTTTAATTAAATTTCAACCTAAATAATTATTCGAATTAATTTTCGAAATTAGTTACGCGCGTTATTTTTGTTGTTCACTTCCAAAAAATAAACTAAGAAGATGACACTTTCGCCTCATTTATTTTTTTTCATCTTCTTTTGTTTATTTTATTTTATTTATTTTTTTTAAAATCTTAAAATTACAAACTAGAAAAAACAACAACTTTTTTTTTCCTATTCTTTAAATAAACAAAAAGAATAATAATTATAAAAAAAACAAAACGAGTCCCTTTTTTTTTGTGTGTCGTGCGGTGATAATATGAGCGCGTAAATCCAGTTGGACGAGATTCCAGGAAAAAGGGAAATTGAGGACGGGTCAAGGGTCAGTTGAGATGAGATTCCAGGTCACCCCCCCCCCTCATCTCGTCTCAAGGAGAGAGATGAGTACACGCGCTCATCTCACTTTTTTACATAAATCAACCTCACTTTTTATTATCACTATTTTTGGTTTCTCCAGGGACAAAAATGGACGCGACAAGAATAATATTTAATAAAAAGACTGCGACGGACTTTTCGTTTTCCGTAGTAAAATGAGAGCGAGGAAGAATAGAAATTAGAGAGTGATTTTCAGAGTAGGCAATGGAGCGTACAGCGATTTTCGCGGGGTTACAAGAGAATTAATTATCTGTAAAATTTATTGATGACTTTCATAGTCAATAAATAATAATCAAAGTTAATAAAAAAAAATTTTTTTGTAAATGTTCATAGAACGATTTTCAAAATGAATAGAACGATTTTCGAAATGAATTGAACGATTTTCAAAACGTATTGAACGATTTTCAAACTGTATTGAACGATTTTCACAATGAATTGAACGATTTTCAAAATGAATTGAACGATTTTCAAAATGAATTGAACGATTTTCAAAATGAATTGAACGATTTTTCAAAATGTATGGGCTATGGAACGATTTTCAAAATGAATTGAAGGATTTTCAAAATGTATTGAACCAATTTTCAAAATGTATCGAACGATTTTACAACTTTAAAAAAATAATTTTTTTACAACTTTTATTGAGTGATTTTTATAGCCCAATAATGACCATAGGAGTGACTTTCGGAGTCAGTTTGAGCAATTATTTTCAAAGCTTACTGAGTGATTGTCGAACTTTATTTGACAAATAAAAGTTACTCTATCGACTTTAAAAATCGTTCAATTTTCAAGGCTGATAAAGCGATATTGAAAATCAATAACGATTATCAGGGTCAATACAGAGACTTTTATTGTCAATTTGAATGATTTTCAAAGCTTACTGATTGATTTTCAATGCAAATTTAAATTATTATTTTTTTCAAAAAAGTTTAAAAAGATCAAAAAATTTGTTAATCATTGAATTTGAAAGCAAAAAAATTTCAAGAGCGACTTTCACTCGGGTAGGGAAAGAGAGTAATTTTCTGATCGCAATTAGTTATTACAATAGTCAATTTTTTTTTAATTTTTAGTCACGAAAACATTTAAAATCTCTATTATTATAATTTCAATGTGTAATCAAAAAAATTTGAATAATTACTTTTTTTCGTTAAATTTTAAAATTTTTGTTTTCGCAATTGACATACTTTAAAAACGCTTTTCATTTTTCCTCTCGAACCCAAATTTAAATTTTTGACTAATTTATCATCAAAAAAAAAAAAAAAAATAGTATTAGGCTTACGTAAAAATGTAATCTCTATATTAAATCACGTATACAAATAAATCTCATCTCACTTTTGAAAACGGGTTAAGTCCACTTGTATGAAAACAAGAAGAAGGGTGGGTGGGGGGAACTAGTTTTTCAGCTCATTCACTCCGAAAAATATTATTATTATGCATAAAATAAAGAAAAAAAATTGAAAATAATGGAGTTTGTGCGGTCAAAAAATAATAAATAAAAAAGAGTTTCGCAATAGAAGCGAAGATAAAAGGTCGATCACGGATCGCGGATAGGTGTATCGACCTAGATAAGGATCAGGCGGACACGTAACTCACCCCCAGGAGGCGACTTAACCTTAGCCCATACTCGAAAAAGATGCGGGTCAATTCATGAGCGGATACAAACACTTAGCTCTCAAACGGGTCAATTCATGAGTCAAATTGCTTTTGACCGCGAGTCAATAGGATAACCCCACCAGTCAAATCATGAATGAGCTGGCTCACTTCGCAATGACCCACAGACGCTCAATTGGTTCAACTTGATTACGAGATTCATTTATTATGCAAAAATAAATGACGCAATTATTTTGAACCCCCTCCCCCCCCTACACCCCACTATTCACCTTCAATATTTTTAATTCAAATTTTAAACCATTTTTAAACCGAGTATAATAATATGTTTATCCACTTACCCGAATCACACTTGCTTCAATGGCTTCCTGGCTTGAAACAAGACTCGGCCGAATCACACTCGCACGAAATTCGTTTTGCACCAACCGCGTATACCCCCATATTTCACTCGCCCGAATCAACACTTTGTAGGAATACCACTCGACCGAATCGCGCTTACTCCGGATAAAATGTTTACTCGTAGATTTTCCTGGATTTAAAATGAAAATCAAAGCAATTATTATAATTTATTGTTACGAAGGTTATACATGAGAACGAAATACATTTTCAAAAATAATAGGCTAATCGTAAGTTTAAAAGTTCATTGCGAATATTAATTATTGTTTTCTGATTGGTCAACAATAAGGGAGAATGGAAAATGTTTGGTTTTAAGAGTTAATTTAAAGGTCAAAACTTTAAAAAAAAAAAAATTAAAATCGATATTGAACTGATTTTTAACGAGTTTTAACTCGTTTTGAACGATTTCTCACTTATTTTTTGAACGACTTTTCACTCATTTTGAACGAGTTTTCACTTGGTCTTTGAACGATTTCTCAATTGTTTTATGAACGATTTCGCACTTAATTTTTGAACGACTTTTCACTTGCTTTATGAACGATTTCTCACTTGCTCTATGAACGATTTCTCACTTGTTTTATGAACGATATCTCATTTATTTTTTGAACGATTTCTCACTTGTTTTATGAACGAGTTTTCACTTGTTTTATGAACAAGTTTTCACTTGCTCTATGAACGATTTCTCACTTGCTCTATGAACGATTTCTCACTTGTTTTATGAACGATATCTCATTTATTTTTTGAAAGACTTATCACTCATTTTGAACGATTTTTCACTTGCTATATGAACGATTTCTCACTTGTTTTTTGAACGACTTTTCATTCATTTTGAACAAGTTTTAACTAATTTCGAACGACTTTCCCTAATTTCGAACGACTTTCACTAATTTTGAACAATTTCTTACTCGCTTCGAACGATTTTTCACCTATTTCTCGAGTAATTTCCCATTAATTTGGAACATGTTTTCGCTCCCCTCGCAACAGGCCCATCCAAGTAGCTTTCGAATAAATATTAAATCTCCATTAAACTTATTTACTCAATCAATATCTAAATATTATTATTTCTTAAATATCTACATGATAATATCTCTTTATTATATTCATAATAATATTTGAAGTTGGCGAACCCAAAAATTATCATTTTAGCATCGCATAAATATTTAATAATAATCAAAAAAAAAAAAATCAACATAATTATCATTGAAAAATATTTAAAACTGGTTTCTCTTTTTTTTTTACCGTTCAATTATTTTGTTTACTTTTTTTTTTCCTCAATGCAAATTTAAGTGTTTGACTAAAAGCGAAGTTAGCGGAAAGTGAGTGTAAAGTGCGCAACACCATTAGCTGAGTTTAAAGGAGTGATGATCACTCCCACCCACTCACTCCGGTGGCATTTTCGAGTGGTTCATTTTCACCGCTTTCAACGCTAAAATTGAGGTTGGTTAGGAACTTTTTTTTCCCTTCGCAAAAACCTGTTACAAAAAAATTATTGGCAATAAAAAAATAAACAACTCAAATTTTTCATGTCATTATGTTAAATAAAACTGCTTTTTTAGGAAGAAAAGATCATTTAATAAAGGTTAAGCGCTTTCCCTTCAACAACACGGTATTTGCATAACGCGAATTTGCTTTTCCACTGTTAACTTTTTTTTTAAATGAAAAAAAAAAAATATATATATATAATTTTTTAAGAGTAAAAAATAATATTATTATAATGCGCGAAACATAACCGGATGCGAAAAACCGTCCATCATTTTGATTTTTTACTCAAAATTTATGATTGATTTTTTTTTCTTATTAAAATACTGTAATTTAGTTATCAAAAATTAAATTTTGTTTAAAGCGAATTTCGCTATACAGTAGCCTACTCAAGATTATCGGATATAACGTCATTTTCCTCTGAGAATCCCCCTGGCAATTACAATATCTTTCTCAAAAAGAAAAAAAAAACCTGTTATTGCGTCAAGAAACTAACCTCGGATATAACGGCATTTTCTGTTAGTCTTCTGGCAAACATAATAAAAATCTTAAAAACTCTGTTATTGCGTTCAAAAATAAAGTTAACCTCTGCTATAACGATATTTTCCGTGAACCTTCTGACAAACATAATAAACATCATAAAACTCTGTTATTGCGTTCGAGAAATACAGCTAACCTCTGTTATAACGATATTTTTCGTGAATCTTCTGGCAAACATAATAAAAACTCTGTTTTTGCGTTCAAGAAATACAGCTAACCTCGGATTTAACGTCAAAAAAAATCTAAACACTAAGCTACTATTTTTTCTAAAAAAAAGAACAGTACCGGTAAAAATAAAAAAAAAATTATAAAAATGAGGACCTAAAAATTAAATGTAATATAAAATTCATTTTAATCAGCATAAACTCGGATATAACGTCATACATTGCTCGGTATTTTCCACATCGTTATAACCGAGTTCTGCTAGTATTTTTATAATCAAAATTATGGGAAAAAAAAAACAAATTTTTTTCGCTATAATTTTTCTCTCGCGTAAATCGAGGGATAATGCAGCTATTGTTATAACGCATCTCAATTAGTAATTTATTGGCGAGTGGATAAAAGGTAACTGTCCGTAAAAACGAAAGAGATAACTTGTTTTTTTTCTTTGGTGATTTAGCGTTTCGTAATAATAGGCATAGTTCACCCCTTGAAACGGGTGCAGTGAATGTGGTTGTAGGAGGATGAGAGGGGGTGGGAAGGGGGGTGGGGGGTGGTGAGGAGAGGTGGGTTCATTAACCTTTCAATCACCTACAATCCCACTTTGCTTATTAAGAAAAAGAAGAAAAAAAAGTGTGTGTTTATTTTCTAAAGAGATTTATGCTTTAGCTTTTATTGTGTAACAAGTACCTGACCCATTTAAAAAAAAAAACACATATATTTCAAAGGGTAATAAAAAAATGAAGATGGTTGTAGGAGGATGAAAAATGATGTCTCTGTCTTATTATGCAATTTTATCCTCAATTTTTTTTTTTTTTTAATATTTCGTGTGACACTTTTAATAATTTCTGATTTTTCTCATCTCAAAAAAAATAAATAAATAAATAAATGAATAAAAAAAAAATGATAAATGGCAAATGAATAAAAGTTTTTGTTATGTAAATATGGCAGTTGAAGTTTTCAGCGTTTGTAAAATTTAAATATTCAAAAAATATATTAATGTCAGATATAATGGCAAATCAAAAAAATTAAATTTAATAATAATAATAATAAAAAAAAAAAATAATGAAATTATTAAAATCTTTTGTGATTCTTAGAAGCTTTTAAAAATTCTATACCAGTAGTCAAAGTAATAAAAAAAAATTTCTATAGTCAAAGTAGAAACAAATTTCTATGGTCAAAGTAATAAAAAAATTCAATAGTCAAAGTAATAAAAAAATTCAATAGTCAAACTGCTTAAAAAAATTCTATAGTCAAAGTAGAAACAAATTTCTATGGTCAAAGTAATAAAAAAATTCAATAGTCAAACTGCTTAAAAAAATCTATAGTCAAAGTGCTTAAAAAATTTCAAAGTCAAAGTAGAAACAAATTTCTATGGTCAAAGTAATAAATAAATTTCTATAGTCAAAGTAATAAAAAAATTCAATAGTCAAACTGCTTTAAAAAATTTCTATAGTCAAAGTGCTTAAAAAATTTCAAAGTCAAAGCAGTTTAAAAACATTTCTGCCATCAAAAAAATGTTTGTAAACAATAATTGTAAAAAGCCCACATGGTATTAAGAAAAAATTCCATACTGGTAATTAAAATAGTTTAAAAAAATTTAATTTATTAAAATATTTTTATTTTTAATAATTAATGATTTTCCTATTTTGTAAATACGGTACCAAAAAAAAAAAAAAAATTATAATGATACTTTTCCCCCCTTTTTAAATTATTAAATCTAAATTTTTAACTATTATCTACATTAAACATAATCATTATCAAGATGCACAGGCACATTCCATAATCCTAGTTAACTTGTCAAAAACTTTTAAACCATAAAAATTTTCACACAAATGTTACCCTAAAATCCAATTCCAAAATAATGACCTTGACACTTAATTCCAGTTTAATTTGGGACATCAACAAGGTTACTATGGACAAACAAACGCAATTGGAACTGGACCAGTTGTGCCTCAATTTGGAATCAGACAACCTCCTCCTTCTCCTCCCTCTCGTCCATTCGTTAACAAACCGCAACAACCTAACCTAAATCATCAATTTGGACCTCCACAATACGGACCACCTCAACGACCCAGTGCACCTTCACCTCTTCAACCCCAACAGCAATCCAATGTCCTTCCTCAACTCGAAACATCTCAAAGGCCGAATCCATTTCTTCAGCCTGGAAATCAGCAACCTAACGCTATTCCTCAAATCAATCCATCTCCATCAAACAATGATTGGCAGCCTCCTACTGGACTACTAAACATGCCCACACTGACCAATCTCAACGTCAACTGCGAAAGTGCTCAGATGACCGTGCAACTAGATTTTGATAAACCATTCAACGGTATTGTATTTTCCAAAGGATTTTACAATGATCCAAATTGTAGGTAATTTATTTTATTATTTAATTTTAACTCGAAGTACAGTAGAATGTTAGTTATTGGATTAATAGTCAAGTTCTAATTAATTCTAATAACTGACACTACTGATAAGGAACTTATATTTACACCATAAATATTTTTTTTTTTTTTTTGCTTAGGTATGTTAAAGAGAATAGTGGTAAACAATCGTACACATTTGTTATTCCAACAAATGGAGCTTGCGGCACTATTTCCGAACACGATTCCAAAGATGCCAATGCCATGGCAAACGTGGAAAACATTTTAATCATACAAAATGATGTTTTGTATCAAGAAGTGTGGGACATATCTAGGAAAATCAGCTGCGTCTGGTCAGGTACTATCGAGAAACAAATTATATTTCGCCCTTTTGTGGTAGATATGTTGGACGTGGTTAGTGTACCATTTCAAAACAACAAAGTTGAATGCTGGATGGACATTCAACGAGGAACATTTCCTCAGTCAGCAGCCATTGATGGAATTGTAAAAATTGGAGAGCCTTTAACTATTCTAATTTACGTGAAAGATGAGAAGAAAACTTTTGACATAAGAGTAAAAGACTGTTACGCTTACGACGGGCCCGATTACAACAGCTCATCGACCTTCAAATTACAATTGACCGATGAAGAAGGTTGTCCTAAGAAATTAAAGTTAATCGACTATTGGAAAAGGACTTTGAGTACCGGAAATACTGGTGCGAGTGTTATTGCGTACAGTAACTTCACAGCATTTAAATTCCCCGATCGAATGCATGTTTACATGACCTGCAATATTGAACTTTGCGCTGGAAAATGTGCCAAACGCTGTTCGGGAGAGTCACCAACGCCGCTGGAATTAGCCGAAGGTCCCACAACAATTCCATCCACAACTATCAGACCAACAGGGTTTATACAACCACCAGACTCAAGATCTTTCCAAGGTAAACATGAATGTTTTAATAATAGTAACACAATTGCAAACATAAACGATGTAATTTTATTGTACTATTTTAGGTGGCTCCAAACAAGTAATTGAAGAGCAATCATTAACACTAAATCAAATAGATACTGCCACTTCAGAAGCATTATGCCCATGCAAACTGACCACAACTACAACAACGACCACTACTGCAGCGCCAATTTGCCCTTGTTTGACTGCAACACCAAAAATAGTTATTACAAGTACTTCACTGCCAGTAACTCAAACTACAACACAATTGCCGATTATATCCACTAGAAAACCTGCACCACAGTGCACGTGTCCACCACCTTTCATTGATGAATATGGCCAAACAATCACACCAGACTGCAAATGTGGACCAGTGACCCCACCTACTACTCAAAAGCCTTTACCACCAACACCTACTAGAACATTTCCTCCAATAACAACCACTACTCGCCGACCAATTCCTGTAATAACCACTACCCCACCATGCACATGTCCACCACCATATGTTGATCAATATGGACAAACAATCACTCCTAATTGTAATTGCAAGCCAGTTACACCACCTATTACCAGAAGACCGTTACCACCCACAACTACTAGGACATATCCTCCTATTACATTTACTACTCCATCATGTGTTTGCCCACCACCTTATGTTGATCAGTATGGACAAACAATTACTCCTGAATGTACTGGAAATTGTGG
>JAQGAZ010002235.1:0-19494 GCA_034692225.1 Polydesmus complanatus
ACTCGTGTCCGACGCTCATTCGCCCGCTTACTTATTTGCATAAAATTTAACTAAAACTAATTTAAATAAGCGGTCGCGAAGTCCGCATATCGCTACACGCTTCATGAAAATCAATTGCGACGCAAAGTAAGACGACGACGCAGAATGCGTGGAATTTTGGGTTTTTTGTTATTGCTTGGAATATTTATGTAATTTTCTCAAATGTAAGCTAACTACATGTACGAGGACTATTTAAAAAGTAAGTTTCTCTCATCAAGAAAAAAAAAACTAAAATTACTAAATTATAAAAAAAATTTTTTTACTTTTGAAATACAATTTTCGCCGATTAATATTTTTTTTTTTTAATTTTAATAAATAAATTTAAAAAAAAAAAACATTAATCGGCGAAAATTGTATTTCAAAAGTAAAAAAATATTTTTTTACGGTAAATAATTATTATGCTGTATTGATAAATAAATTTAAAATAGAATTAGAACACCGTAAATGTAAAGAAAAAAATTGATAAAAAAAAGTTAAAAAAAAAAAAAAAAACTGAAAAATATCCGGAAAAAAGTTAAAAACAAAACTGAAAAAATTGCTAAAAAATGAATTGATAGAAAAATTTGAAAAAAAAAAAAAAAAAAACTGAAAGAAATTGATCAAAAAAATTAATCGGCGAAAATTGGCGGCAGATTTTTAGTCAAAAATTGGGAGTCAAAACGCTGTTGCTTAGGTACCAGAAATGCTTCGAAAAGGATGCTATTATGCAGAACAATAGATGAATAGTGTACAAAAGTGCCATAAATCAATATTGTTTGTAATAATTGTAATTAATTTTTTTTTCTTGATGAGGGAAACTTACTTTTTAAATACCCGCTAATTTCCGGTAATAAATTAATTAACTCGAAGGAATTGCTCTTGACGTAAGCCAATTAACAATAATCCAATTATTGTATTTCTAATACATGTATTATTTTCAAATAATTTGTTTGTGATCAATTTCTCATAAAGGAAAGAGAAGAGGTGGTCACGCGACTGATTGGTCAATCGCAGTCGCCCGATCACTAATCTGCTTACGTCTTAGCAACCAACTACATGTACTGAACAGTATCTACTCGAACGGAAAGATGGCGGCGTCTGAGAAATAAGATTACTTTTCCCTAAACTACTGTACATTTCCAAATCTTTCTCCCCTTCTTCTCTCCCCTCGCCCAACTTCCCACCTAGGTTGGTTCAGTACGGTAGAATGTTAAAACCATTCGCGTGGATTCGCCAACACTGCTCTTTGAACACGATAAAGACGATTTAAATTCGGTGACGAAACTTCGGAGGAATGCAAAATACGAGGAAAGAACCTCGCTTTTGTTGTTTAAACATCGAGTTGTTTTTTTTATTAAGACATAAATTTCGTGTTTACAATTCATTCAAAAATATTCAGAAACTTGCTTTTATGTGCGAAGGGTAAGAGAGATAAGTTGGGTGGGGGAAGTAGATTTATAAATCTTAGACAAATACATCTTTGAAATTAGAAATGGCTTTTTACGTCTTTTCTTTGCACGTCATATCATCAACTATGCTGTTTTGTTAACGAAAAAATCAGCATTGTTCACACGACGTGCTTTTCAACCGAAGCTAAATTTCAATTACCTTGGTTGAGTTAGTAGTCTGCTATCTTTTTTTTTTTTGTTGATAAATCTAGACTAAAAGTTTTTTTTTTTATTTTAATTTTTTAAATCCAAAATGAGATAATATATTCTATCGAAAAACACTTGAGACAACGTGCATACATAGGCGGCGGAACCGGGCGTGCTGCTAGTACTGGAGCACGCCCAATCAGACCAACTGTGCTTAGCACCACCATACTAAATTTGTAAAAAAAAAAAAAAATTGAATTCTAAGATATCAACAAAATACAGTAATAATTACAAAACGCATTTTAATTTATCATAAAAGGAGTTAATTTGTTAAATTTCCTTAAAAAAAAATTTCCGCCTCGCAAGCGCGGCGCTTTCACTCTCTACTGAAACGTTATTCTGTCATTCCCAGGCTTAGTTACCAATGCTCAATTTAACATAAATTATTTTTTTTGAGGGGAGGGAGAGGGCGGCGCTAGGCTATGATTGAGCGGTATTTTTTCACTCACAGATATACAGTACCGGTATATACAGTATATTTTTTTTTTTTTTGAGTTTGCGCTTTGATTTTCCTCCGACAATATAGGCTACTTCAAGCGATTTATAAAAAAATTTAGATTAATCGCTGTCCGCTATCAGGCATTGGGTAAACTTTAGATGTTAAATTATTTTTTCGTTGACCCAGAAATATATTAGTTTAAAATTCTATAGGTTTATTCCAGCCTTTTCTGAGTTGTGTCAAACGCCCTCTTAGAATAATACCGTAATTATTATAATTATGACTGTAACGTTCATTTTTGAAGATAAATGTAGCTCTTAAAAATTATTTTGATGGAGAATAAAACAGTTTTGTAGCTCTGCACAAAACCCTAAAATGAAAGCAAGTTTGATCCGAAAAAAGTTGGCGTCTGTTGTTCTAGCGAATGAAAGTGAAGTCTTCTGGCTGACCCTTACTATTTTGAAAGATAAAAATGATTTTCTTAACTTAATAAGCTAAGTTATTAAAAGAGCTAAAATAAATAGATTATTCTTGCGATGCTTTCACGAACTGGAATGTATGAATACATAGATAGTGGTCCAGGCGGAATAACAGTATACTATCGTACAGTACTAACTATTAACGCGTTATCTGTAATGCGTTTAATAGTAAAATTTTTGTTTTGGTGCTTCTTATTTTTGCAGGAAATGGTAGTTTCATTTTAAGCTTTCATTTTTCTGGAGCTGATTCTATTTTATTTCCATCGGATCTTTGAAGCAAGTTTCAATTAATGAAACCAGTTTCCCACTTTGGTGTAAACGCAAAAGGTTTGGTGGAACTAGCTCTGCAAACTTCTCGCAAGTCGTTTTGCCATTAAATAATAATTTTTAAAAAACAGAAGCCAAAATTATTTATTATTATTTTTTTTTTAAGTAAAGAAGCTACCGATGAGGTTTTAATTAAAAAAAAAAAAAATCAGGAAAGTAACGCCACATTGTAGCAGGTTTTTAATGAAAACATGTTTGCCGAAACCAGATTACCGTACTGCAAATGATTTTATTCAAAAGAGGCTTGACCCGAATTGGTTCCACTAAGGCGGTGGAAACGTTGAGCGAAAGTTTTCTTTCTTAACTACCGACTTATTCCCCGATGGAATAAGCTTATTGTTTATGGTAAATGAAAGACCACAAGAATCAAATTAATAGTCGGTGAATTCGCCTGATAAGTGGAGAGAAGCGTACCGGCGATAAATTAAATTAACCAGCGCCGCTTTCATTCAGACTAAAAAAAAATGTTATTTATTTTTGGTTAACTGGTGCTATGGAGACTGAGTAACACTCGTGTTTGCCGTTTACTAATTACAAATAACTGTAAACACGCCGGTACTCGCGAGTTTAATTTGGCGATCTCAGTACATGTAATATAAAAAATATAAATAAAAAGAAAACCGAGTTTTAAGATGACAAACTACGTCGGAATCAAAAGCAGACATAAATATTTATGAAATGATAAGAGTTTATGCTTGTTTTTTAGGTGGATAAGAAATCCAAGAATAATACGAATAGAACCTGAATAAACTTAATCTAGACAAAAAGGATTCATTTTTACTCCTTATTTTATAGAAGTACGGTAATAATTAATAAGCTTTAAATATTGATTGGAAAATATGAAAAATTTAGCAAAACAAAAAAAAAATGTCATAACAATATATTTTTTTCTCTCACGTACAGTAAATCACAAATCTCCCAATAAAAATGATTTAAAAATTAATTTAAAGATCGAAATAGAACAGAAAAAAACCGGAACAGATATTATTTTTGTCAAGAGAACATAAGATTTTCTTTTTGCATAATCTAGAATTTGGTTAGAATGGTGTTCGTAACAAAGAAATTAATGCGCCGTACGTGTTTTGAGTTATTCAACAGAAAGGGAAGACATGCTACGAGTAATACAAAGAATGAGATTTATTAAGGTAGGCGAGAATTAGATTTCTCTTACTTGGCTTTTCATTTTTACTTTTAAAGAATGAATAATTACCAAACGCACAAACGTCTGGTTAAACTAATGTAATAACGGCGGAGTTTTAATTTATCAGTTGAAGCGATCATTTTGTTATTAAAAGATCTATGGATTTATTCCGCTAAATTTACGGCTAAGTAAAATATTCTAGTTAAAATAGTACACGTTTGTGCACTTTAACTTAATTGTTTATTTATCTTACTGTACTTTTTTTTTTTTTTTTTTTAAAAAAAAAAGTTGTTTAAAATGTACTTTAAAGTGATAAACTTTGAGGCATTGAGTGCTAGTTTAGTTGCTATCTATCGCCGTTTTCCTAGCAGATGATCAAGGCAGAAAATGTTAAGTCGATGCGAATATTGAAATAGCCTTTTGTTATTACGAACGGCGCGTTTTATTGACCTATTTGAGTCCAGATTAGCAAGTGCGTCGTGTAATTAATAGAGAATAAAGGAGGGGAGGGAGGGAGAGAGAAATAAAAATTGCAGATGGAATTGAATTGGTAATTTCGGTTTGGCGCGCGCCAACCGTGATCTCCAACGAGGAAATGAATCCCATGTATGTACTGTATTTACTTAATTTGTATAGGAAGTGCATTGCGCGAGTCACTTTCGAGTTCGAAATTAACGTAAAGAAGAAAAAAAAAACAACGATCGATTGGAGTTTGAACATTATTAATAGGTGAATAAACGCCATTCCTTCAATTAAGTATCGGGATAATTTTTTCTCTCGTTTCTTTTTCTCAAACTCTAATGCACCGATAAAAATGCAAGTAAACATCGGTTAATGAAACATCGTAATTACTCTCGCAACTGAACGAAGCAGACAAAAAAAAAATGATGGTTGAAAGTTGCTTATTTATTTGGTGCAAATGAAAACTTAGATGATACTGGAAATCCCCGATTAATATTCCGGATTATCTGAAGCGGGAGAAGATTTTGTTTTGTTTGCCGCTTCACTGCGCAAAATTAAAATGGAGAAATCCAGTACAGAACGGTTTAAAAATTACGATTACGTACAATTAATTATTGCCTGCAGGTTGAATTTCGAACTGCTTGAATATTTATAAGGTGGAGGCATCGTCTAATCGGATATTGATTTAATATAAAATGTCAATAATTCGATTCTGAATGAATTTTTTATTAGTAAAAATGGCTAAATGTTACTATGTGTTACACTGGTCTTAGTGTACGTATGTAGTTACTAACAAAATACTGTAGATTAAAATACAGTATACACTGTAGGTGGAAAGAAAAGTAGGCATATTATTTAAGAGGCTGCGCTGCGGCACACCATTTTTTAAAAAAAAAACTTTTTTAAAGTTTTCATCGTGTTCTTAGAAGACGTAGGTTTAATAAATCCTCTTTATGAAAATTGAATTTTACTTAGTAAAACCTCTCAATGTAGCGAATCTCTGCATAATCTATTGCGCTGCGAGACAAATTTTATTAAAAATTTTTAATAGTCTAGGACTCTTAATTACTCTAGTACGCATAATGGCTCTTAATTACTCTGTCAATCGATATGCAAATTTGAATAATATTTATTTATTACCAGCTTGTAGGCACAGTACTTAAAACTCTATGCTTTTCAAAAATTTAAATACAGTAAATCCTCTATTTTACAATAATTATTGTGCTAGAGTAAACCTTTGGATAGAGGGGTGGAGAGTGGGGGCGGAGCGCTTAAAACCGAAATTAGGCATCAAAGAATGCACTCGTGTATGTAAAATTGCGCAAATGGATAGACAAGTTTATACTGTATTTTAAAGTGCTTTTTATCTATTCTACCCAGTGAATTTAGTGCAATGGTATAAATTTTTGTTTTTAAAAAAAATTATATATACAGTACTGTATACACGTATAATTAGGTACTGTAGTAAACACCGCTAACGTTTATCATTATTATTGTTATAATAACCTATTGATTTCTTAACTCCGCGTTTGTCTGCGCTGTATTTTATTCTTTAATTTTGCTAATTTTTGAGGGAAATTAATTTGTCATTTCTACTACGAAATTCACGTATGTAGCATACGTGAATTGAGTATTGAGCATAGAGTTTTTTATTAAAATTTACGAAATGCATTTTGGTGCAAATGTTTGATGAATTTTGGGACGTTTATAGGTTTTTTTTAACATTATTTACCGGTATTTGTTTGGTTACTTAGCAAATAATTATTCGCAAAAATTTATTTTTTAATCTTTATTATGGTTACCTCGATCGCAAATAGCACTAAAAACCATTCCATGGATATAGAAAAAAAAATCCAATAAATAAACTTATTAGTTAATAATTAAATTTACTGAATACGAGTATACTTGGTAGCTATTTATAGGCGAAAGCGCATTTTTCTATGACATTTTTTTGTTACCGTACGTTTCCTACTTAACTTTTAAAATGACGCCTTGAGGAAACTTCGCTCAATTTTAAAGTTAAATGTAAGTTTAATAATAATAAAAATTTTTTGAGAAGCTATTTTGAGATATTAAAAGAAAGTTTTAACATAGTAAACTATTTAAACATTTTTTCTTCTTCAAAAGCCTTAACAACGAAAGTACCATCATCTAAGGCATTTAATAAAAGAGTACCGGTACTGCATTTTATAGAACTGCCATTAGTGACGTTTAATGATGTGCTATTTAATAATGAATGTGTACTGTATTAAAAACTTTTGAGCTAATTTGATTTACAATAATCTAGTTTTACATTAATCACAGTTCTTTTTTCAGTAATTTGTCTAAGTTATTTTTGCTAGAAAATTTTTTTTAATTAAAAATACGGTTAAAACTATTAGAAAAATGTAGACGAGCTTATGTCTGCGCCTGCATTTTTTAAATTAATTTTTGTTAAAAAAAAAAAAAAAAATTTCATTAAGTTGTGCCATTAAGGGGTTTTACAAAATCTTGTTTGAAGAATTTTAATTTTGTTCAGTAAAATTGTTTTTCAAAACTTTAATTTAAAATTAAATCGCTTAATACAGATGAGGCAGGAATCCGATGGAGTCTTAATAATCTAGTTTTCATTTAATCCTCGAGTTACCCTACTCTACATTGTAATTACAATTTTTTTAAACATTTTATTAATATAATTATCTTGTTATTACTAAATAAAGATTAAAATAAAGTTTAAAAGAATAACCAGATAAATTTGTGGGTTTGCGCATGCTCTCTTCGACTTTTATCTACTGTACAATAATCTACTAGTACAAACTGTACATTATTATGATTTGTATGGGAAATTTTAATCACAATAGTATTTTATTTTGAGCAGAATTTTAAATCCAGAATACGCCTCTAGGTTCAGATTTTTTTTTTTTTTTAAATAAATAAATAAATAAAAAAAAATTCATGGGTAACGAATATTTTCGAGCTGAATTTTCAAGAGGATAAAATTGTTATTATTTTTTTTTTTGAAATAAGCATCTTATCAAGCGCGGTTTAGACAGTAATGTAAGTTTTGAACTGATAAAAATGAAAATTGAAAGTACAGTACAGTGGGTGGTGGGAGCGAAAGGGGGAAATTTACATGCGCTCGAAATGACGGGCTGAGCACGTACGCTGCACGCGCAAATACGATACAATATGGATATGAATCTAATTGCGATTATCGATTGCCAAGTTCCCTGAATCGTGTATAAGGGACTTACCTCTTTCTTGGTGATTTCGTACCGAGGTCTTTCTACGCCCACCGATGACTGCAGGGGCGGCCGGCACTCTCGTTTCGCTTCCTCCTGCAACCAATACACAATTACATCCCTCATCACTCAACTTTACTCCTTCCTCTCCACGGTTTCAATTTCAACCCACCCCCGCACTCCATTCAAACCGAATTAAATAATAAAACGAATTACCCCCACCCACCCGCGCGATGTCAACTTTCTCTTCCCTCTTCCCTTTTGGTAACCTTACCTCACGAATGGCTTGCAGTCGGCGGTTCTCTCGCTTCCAAGACAGAGCCGAGAAACTTTCGAAGAATCCTCCATCTGCTTCTTGTACCCTAGAAATAATAATAAAAAAATTGGATCATAATTATATAAAAAAAAATTTTTTTAAACAAGAAATATTAATTACGATTATGGTTTAGCGTTATAATACCGTACGATGACGTACGGCGTTCAATTATACAAGAGAGTAAAAATCGGTTTTAATTTGAATTTACTAAAGAAAAAAAAAATTAATTTTTTCTTATTAAAAAATTATGATGCTCATTTCTTAAAACGCACTAATTATAAAATAGACCCATTGTTTTAGATATTTAAGATTTTATTTAAGGCACGATGGAGTAAAACATGTGCAAGATTTTACGTAAAATTCCTACACGTTCGCTAATATTTGTGAAATATGCGATTTTCAGCGAGCAAAAAATTGATTTTTAGATCAAAGGGGAAGATAAGCCGGCCAATTACTCGGCGACGCCAATCAAGGAGCTACTGCGTATTAACGACTATTAACGCGCAAGCTACACTCGGTAGCATTTCCTAATCTTTCTTAATCAATCACGTTTTGAGGCGTAATTAAGAAATTTATTTACATTATATAATTACTAGAAAAGTTAATTTGCATAAAGATCGTATTTAAAAATGTGCAATATTAAAAAAATTTAACATAATTCCATACTGTATAACAAAGGCTACCCGGTATTTGGGCGTGAGCTGGGTTTTACAAATTTTTAGCAGAAAAAAATTTGCATTCGAATTCCACGAAAAATAAAGAAAAAAAATTAGGAAAAAATGAAAACAATTGGGGAAAAAATCTTGAAAATGGTATCGGATAAATTAATTAAACGTTCATATGAATGCATAGAATTCACCCAAGAGGATAGTTAGGTTATATTAGATTTTAAGCACCGTATAATCAATAAATGTAATTACATTTAGTAATTATTGGCAACCAAACCGAATTTTTTTGAGATTATTTAATCAAATACCGGTATTAACTAAATTAAGGATTTTTTTTTAATAATGAAAGCGAACTAACGTATAATATTATTTTCCAAAAAGGTAATACATTAAGCGAATTTTATATTGAATGTAATTACTTTGTTTTACCGACAAAATATTTAGATAAATATTTTTTTTAAGGGAAAGTAACGCACTCATTTTTTAAGAAATAGTCTGCTCGAAAATTAATATGCGAAGCGGATATTAGTTTGGTTGGTTTTCCATTGGAATTAAACGTTATTTGCGCAATACTTGAGAGAATAATAAAAGGTTATTAAAAAAAAAATAGTCGAAACAGAAAGTTTGCGAAATGCGTATTGAAACGCTGTGTTGTTTTAACGCGAAATGATACTTGGGTTTTCCCGAGCTATAAAAATGCATTCTCTTGGGTGATAAAGGTTTTGGGGATGATTCCTATTATGATCCATCTTTGTCTTAGCTCGGCCTAACTTTTCTCGCGACGATTTCATTTCATCTCTGTCGACTTCGCAATCATGTCGGCTGTAATTTAGCTGACGTTTATGTTCTTTGCAGCGTAAACAGCGATGACAAGTCAATTTTATTAATTTTTTGACAAAATATTACGTTACCAAGATCGACGTTTCAATATCATTTTTTTTAACGTTTTGGAAATACAAAAAAAAAATCTTACTTTTTATATTGCGTAAACTTCAATTATTTGAAGGGATTTGGTTCATTGGAAAAGTAATTCGGGTTATTAATAATTCATATATCGTAATTATTTAGAGTAAGGATATTTAAAGCAAATGAAACAGGAAAAAAAAAGGATTCGAGATTCTGAAAATTTGAAATTTATTTAACGTTATTAAGGTTTCGAAAATTAATTAAAAGTTGGAAAATCATAAAAGGGTTTGTAAATATTAAAAGCTAGGGACATAAATAAATAATAAGAGTTCATTATGGATTTCGTTGTATGGAACATTTTGTGATATCGGTGCTGAGAAAGTCGTTGTTAAAAAGCATTTTTTACTGAGAAATTTGAGCTGTTTTATTACGCCAAAACGGAGTAATTTTAAACCATTGTAGCCTTGTATTCTCACACACAAATCTTGAGAACTATTATAACTTATAAGTAGTTAAAAATATTGTAATTTAAAGGATATCAAAATACTGTATTGTAAAAGTTCAATGAAACATTTTTTTGATTTAATATCCTGGCTTTTTGTTACACCTTGTAAATCTGTAAAAAAAAAAAAAAAAGTGCT
Source organism: Polydesmus complanatus (assembly GCA_034692225.1). Taxonomy (NCBI): domain Eukaryota; kingdom Metazoa; phylum Arthropoda; class Diplopoda; order Polydesmida; family Polydesmidae; genus Polydesmus; species Polydesmus complanatus. The sequence goes on from JAQGAZ010002235.1 coordinate 10,274, forward strand.
TTTGTAATCCCGCATAAGATAATGTTTTATTTTGAGCTGCGAATGAGGGCGTTGTGCTTCTGAATGATAATAATTCAGGTCTCTGCCCACACTGTTAAAACTCTGAGAAAACTTCATTTGGAAAATGTTAAAGCATCTTCCCTATAGTCCTGATCTTGGTCCCCTGAAAGCAACTCTCCATTAGTCTATAGATGACGAAACGACGGTTCATTCATGGCTCACAACTCAACCTAAAAATATATTCTTTTACAAATGGACAAAGTATATTGAAAAGCCAGGATATTAAGTCAAAAAATGATGCATTTATCTAAACTAAGTATTGATTAAAATAAATTCTACAGCCAGAGTGCGGATTATTTTTGAATCATCTTCGTACAGTATGAATAATTTCGAGAATCAAATGTTGATAAAGATGCACAAAAATTCCAATAACATAAAAACATAAAAAAAAACCACTTTTAAAATTCACAAATGAAAATTTTAAAAATCCACAAACAAAATTTCCAAAAATCAAATTCAAGTTGAAAAAAATAATAATAATAATTTTGGCTATCGCAACAGACAATACGGTACGCATAATTGAGCTGCATATAGTATGGAAATTCTACAATTTGTATTCTCAATAACATTAATGTTATCGGGGAATTTGTTGGCATTTGTTGGGCGGTTCTATATTTAGCAAATCCGCAGAAAAATTGCTAAATCGAAATTGATTTTAGGATTGTTATTTGACCGCAGATTTTGCATGGTACAAATCGTCATCGTTTTAGAAAAGCTTTTTATGTCGCTAAAAATTTGATTGACACCTGAATGACACTAAACGACTTTCGAAAAATAAAATAAAAACCGTTTGACAGATTTCAAATATCACTTCAACTAACGTTTCAGAAAAATAAAAGGAAATGGAATAAAATAAATTTTTTTTTTGCATGAAACGTATTTCGCGGAATTTTTGAAAGATAATAATTACGCCATCTTTCCAAAAAAAAGAAAAAGAAGGGAAACAAATAGGAGAAAGTATTTGAATAGTACAAAATATCTTTTAAATTTAATTTCTAAGAAAGTTAATCTTTTAATGAAAGACATCGATTTTTATCTTTCTGACAACTTCTGTGAAAACGTGTGTAGAAATTCCTTGTATAGCGATCTGACGATAGTGTTGAAAGCGTACAATATTATGAGTTTCTATGTAAATTAGTTTTTACCACAAAGCAAACAACGTGATTCAGTGTTGGACATTTTAATTGCTTGTACTCTGTCAAGGTTGTGATCATCGTTGTTCCTCTCGAGTCGATATAACTTGCAGTATTTATTTAATCTACAGTACCTTGTGTTAACATATTTTAATAAAAAACAACATAGAAAATTCGGTACTTATTGGATTTTTGGCGAGTTTTTAATATTAAATTTAATGTTAAATTTATATTGTATTATGTTTATCGAAGAAAGCACTACAATAATTTTATTGAAAATGGCAGGAAAAGTACTGAAAATTTATTAGACTTAGAAATTTTAAACAAGTGGTAAAATCTCGATCGTAAGCAATTCTTAGTAAAGTAAAACTAAATTTATGAACACATCGTAAAAATCTTGCAAAACGGATTTAACTCAATTTTAGTTGAAAATACGTAATTAAAACTATTTTAATTACTAAAATACGGCGGTTATAGTAACCGTTTATAAAATTTTGATACAGTATATTAAGTACTGTAATTAAATTTTAAAAAAAAATTGTCAAACATTTTTAAATTTAACTATTTTTAAGTTTAAAAACAAATTAGCTTGCAATTCTCAAGAATTTTGTGGTTTAGAATTTTACTACACGTTAATTAAGTTTGATTTACAACTCCTTCTGTTTCTATCTGATCTATTCAGTCACTCGCAAAAAAAAAAAAAGTAAATCTTCGCAGAAACTAGACTAGACAATTTACAGATATAATTTTGACGACAAAAAAAAAAAGGAATTTCCTTCCTTAAACTGTAAATTGCTTTTCCATTAACACTTAAATAAATTTTCATCCATTTAAATAAATACTCGTTTTATTTATCTGTCGAAAAGAAACAGACGTTTTATACGACCCTATTTCAGCTTTTGACTTAATGTTACTTAAGACGCGTTATTTAATTGATTTTCACTTGTCTTAAATCGGCGTTATCCATAACGCCTAGACAATAGAAACACATTTAAAAAAAATTAACATTGTATTTTTTTTAAAAAAGATCTCCATTTAAATGTGCTGGTCATTATGCTTTGATAATGCTAATCTAGATTTTACGACAAAATCTTGGATTTTAAATTTTATTGTTTGTAAAAAAAAAAAATTATTTGATGTAGTTAAAGCTTCTTTTTGGAACAAGATCAAAACGAGTGTAAGGAAGGTGTGCGCATGCGTAAATTATTTTAAAACACTGTGGTAGCCGAAACATGGATTGAGCAGAGGATGTTAATAGAATTCTCATAATAGTTGGAGGACATGAGGAATTATTTATAATGGTTCTTTCTGCGCAGACAGTATGTAGAACCCCAATTTAATGACTTTGACTATACATGCAATTTGGATTTGAAGTAAAAGACACTTGTGCAACTTATTTGTATTCACCCAAAGCGACGAGAAATAATGCGACGAGAATGCATTTAACGCGCGCGATGACTGTTGACTGACTGTATTTTTCTTTCTTGCCCCGACCCACTTTCTTTAACCCACCTTAACTACCAACCCTTGCTTTTTCCCTCCTGCCGCGCATTCTAATACGACCTAAACGAGCAAAATGAAGAAGAATTGAGCAATTTTCCTCTTTTCTGCAAATAACATCTTCATCTCATTCAAATGTCAACAACACGTTGCGAATATTACGCTCGTCGTTACGTTTACGAATATGATGTTTGGTGGGCGGTTTACCATTACAATGTCATGAAAGACCTATGAATATGATACGGTAGCTGGCGTGGTAAATAACCCTGCAGGATGATAATACATCGATCGCTGCAAAACGCAAACTAGAGATAATTTATTCGCCGAGCCTATTAATCGAGTCACATTGCGCCCGCTGCTATCGGTCATCTCATCTGGAACAATTTGGTCAAGTCCATTTTTTTTAAATAGGAAAACGTAACAAAATACGAAGATAATTTACAGTACAGTATGGAAAAAGTTGACAGAATCAAAACTGCCAGTGCGTAGAAAAAAAAAACTCATTTTATAGGGAAGTCAATGGGGAAATCGTTTGTTGTTTTCAAAACTCATTAAATTAAGAAATTTCATAAATAACAAAATAATCCATAATACATTACTGTATTAAAATATGGAGCTACATGTATTTTTTTTAGATTCGGAGATCATTTCTAATTTTCTTAAACTTGTAGGAGGAGTTTCGGCTAGTTATTTTTGAAATTAGGTTTTTATTCTAATTATTTTAGCTTATTGTGCGTTGATACAATGCTGTTATTCGACCGTAATTGATTAAACTAAAATATTAATTCTAGATAATACATGACGGCATTCTACTCGTAGTGTAATTATTATAATAATTTATTGTTTAAGTTCTTATGAGACGCTGAAGTTTTAGCAGTTTTTAGAAACTATAAATTCATGTTTTGCGTTAACATACTTTGCACGTGTCGTAGGGTTACATGTGCGCAGTTGTTTCTGTGTACAGTACCAAGATCTATGTATCTCGACAGAACAGTGTACTACATTCCCAGTATTGTGGTCTGTACGCGCGTGCTATGACTAAACTTTCTGTGGAAAATTGAGTTATTGATCCCGAAAGAGGTGTTTTTTTTTTTTTTTTTAAAAAAAAGAAAAGATTTAAGAAGAGTGGAGTCGCTGATTTCATATGTCATTTACGAATAAATTTAATATAAAAATTTATTCAAGTGCTAAACTACTGTAAAATCGATGAAAATAATTTTTTCTCTAATGCTTTTTTCAATTTATTTTTTAAAGAAGTTGTATGGCTAAGTTTATGAATGAGTTTCTAGAAGGAAAATACGGTTCTCTATATGCCGCAGCTATCGTATTTTATTTTAAATGTTATAATTTTTATAAAATGAAATGGTGGAGTTGTTAAATTCATTAATCAAAACACAGCTCGTTTTTAATCCATTTCTGCATTCTGTGTAGATTTATGATAAATTAACATAACTATGGGTGAATGATATCTTTTATTAAATTTCCATCATCGCCCACGCAGTGATTTTAGTGCAATAAAACACAGTATTGCTATTTGTAACATCAATATTACTCGTATCTATGGGTTATTATATTGTAGCGTAGTAAACGTTGACATAATACTCCAGAATATGCCCGAAAACAATGAAAGATCTTATTAGTTTGCTTTTATTTACTTATTTTTCTAATAAAAGTCTATTTAAGGTAAAATATTGAATTTGACATGACTGGTCTTTACGGGCTTTTATTTATTTATTTATTTTTTTTTCACTTATTTTTGGTCAATGGATATTATTTTGTATGTGGGAAATTACTACCTGTTAATTAAATCCGCCGTTGCCGCGTGCTGAAGTACGGGTTTTTTTCTGAGAGTTCTTCTGGGTGATCCCGGACAGATTCCCGGACCTTTCCATCCCACAACACCGCCGCTTTTAATCCTGAGAACAGCGGCTGCGGGAGATACGTAATTGGCGCTGCCGTAGCCAGAGGAACGATTGACCGGCAGATAGAGCGGTGGGGACGGTGAACCGTCACTTTTGGACCGATTACGAACTCTGAGTACGGGACTCATCGGATCAGCACCTAATCCAGTTAACCGATTAGGTCCGTGACTTGGCACTCCGCTCACCCGACGGTCAATTCCGCCGACGAGACCGGCGGTTCGGCCGCTCGCATCGCTTAACGTTGAACCGGATGGGTTTTGGGTCCAAGAGGAAGCCGATGAAGCGGCGGATTGTAAAGCGGAAACATTATGCTGGATCCAACTTAGAAAACTCATCGTGCATCAAGATAACATTGTACGTACTAAAAATGAAAGTAACGGTGAAGATGATGTGGAGGATTCCACGAGGGACCGATTACTATCCGTCAACGGAATCGCATTCGTTGACACCGTTTCGCTCACCATGAGAGGGACCAGGAGATGGAACGGTAAAAAAAAATCGAACGGATCGCTCGCTGCCTTTCTGATTTTTTTTTTTTTTTATAATAACAAATTATTTGAAGAAGGAATAGCAAAAAACAAAAAAGAAGAAAAGAATTTTAAAGAAGTTTTATTCGAGGAGTTAGACGTGTTTGCATTGTTCGAGAAAATGCTAAGTTTGAACCTCGGAAGTGAACTAGTAGCTTCGGTCTGATAGGTGAACGAGATAGGTGGATGAGTGACGGAGCGTGGAAAATACTCCGAGACGTGAGACTAGGCTTAAGTCGGAGCCGAACGAGTTCATTGTCGGACAGGGGGAATTAGAGATTGCAAACATAAACAAAGCGCGCAACGAAGACGATTTTTTCTTACTTTAATAAATGAATGAATTTTTTTTCCCCCTTTTCTTTCGAAAGATTTAATTAGTCAGGAGTAATCGGATTTTATGCGTGAACTTTTTCAATCGAACGCATCACCTGAAATTCGATGGAAAATAATTTGCAAGTGTAAAAAGATTTTGACATTCTAGAATCGTCCATTATTAAATTGGAGAACGGCAACTTTTAGGGAGTTACAAATCTTACAATAAATTAAAAAAAAAAAAATTGAAGCTAATTTTTTTTTCAGTTTATACAGTATAAAACCAGTAGTAATTCGAAAAATTAATTAATGATCTCAATATCAATTTATAAGAATCATTGGTTTCGTTTAAATTAACTCGAAAATTAATTTGTTGAATTTTTTTGTTTGAAAGGTAAAATCACAATACAGTAGATCTAACTTATTCAAAAGCTAATAATACAGTAGGCTACATTACGTGTATAGAATTCAAATTTTAAAAGTTGATTCGAGATTTAAAAATGTTGTAGTTTTAAACATTTTTTCTGATGAAGTTATGCAGCAAAAAAACTTTTGCTTTTCATGACTATCGCACATCAATGTAATTAATTTTTTTTTAAATTTTAATTTTCTTTGAAATTATGAACTGCCAAAATTCGTAGCTTATATGTGACGTAGTTCCGGTGCATTTTTCATTGGGTAAAGTTTTATTGTTAGTTTATTGACGTATGATGTTAATGTTGGTGTTATTATTCGTAAAATAAGCCAAACTTTTAGCATAAGAGCAAAAAAATCCGATCAATTTTATAGATACTGTAATATAACGTTAGCTACTTTTTTCAATCTTTCCATATCTTTAGAAATTCTTTAATTATAATTGAAAAGTTTTTTTTGACGATGTGATCGATTTTGAAAGTGAGCGACGCTATCACGTGACGGCGTTCTCACGCGCTGAAACTTTTCAATTTACTTATTCAAAAATATGATAATGGAAATTACTCGGTTTTACTGCAAACTAAAAGGAATTACTAGAAACAACGGCGCAATAAAACATATTCGCCCGCACAATTCGTCGCTCATAATTATTAATGAGGGATAATTAATTAATCGCTTATTCACGTTTTAATTAACAGACAACCTTTCAATAAAAAAAAATATTGCTGGTGTTTAATTAAAATTACTCACCGTGGAGTTTGACGAGGTTAATTTATGCAAAACACCTTCGGATTTACTGTTTATGGCTGCTGTTAGTAGTAAGGTGCGAAGACAAACATACCCGGGTCGATCATCTTCATAGAAAGGGGTGGGGCTTTGAGAGAAAAGGTCACGTGTTTCGCGTGGAAACATTTCGATTTAACCAAGTTTGAAGTTTTAAAAAGCCAAATAACGATTTCATATATTGTTCATTCACTGATGTAACAGCTGCCATCCTTTCATGTTATGTTATATTTTTATGGGCGCGTTACGCATTTCGTAGAAAACCAACTTTGATCGCGTATTGGCTATGCAAGTGTAAGCAATATTCTCCGAGCATGCAAAGATATAGATAAATGGGGAAAGAAGTAAGCCAAAGAAATAAAAAAAAAAAAGAAAAAAAAAAAAGAGTTTGATGAGTAAAAATCACGAAAAACGATCGATATTTGTAACTGGTCATAAAAGCGATCAATAATATCGGTCGGTTAACCGGAGCCGCGTTCTGCACCTATCTCAACTCTTTTTACTTCATTTTGCTTCGTACACACAATGTATCGTTGTTACACGCGTATTAGATATTCCATTGCCAATTTATTATACAAAAGTAACCCTCTCGCGGGACATTTTAAAAGGAGACTGACTCAGATGAAGTGGGTGGAAAAAACGCTATCTTTTTTTTTTTTTTGAAGAGAGAAAAAAAAAAAGCTTTTTAGTTCTTTCCGGAACAATGTATTTGATCTCAAAATGATAATTAATTGGATGGAAGGAAAGGAATAAATGACGGCACAATTTAGTTCTTAGATTTCAACAGAGATAATTCATTCTATTTATGGATTTAATTAGAAAATAACTTGGAAGACATCAACGTTAGTGATTTCGGGCTTAGATTTATGATGTTATAGCAGGCTTTTTCTAAATGACACAATGTTTACAAAAATAATGATCTGTCTTTCTTTTTTTGTTTTGTTTGTTGATTAATCGCATATCAAAGAATTAAATATGTTTTAATTCAATTAATTATTAAAAGAAAAAAAATATGTTACTGTGTTATGTAACTGCTGGATGTGCATTTGTGTACTAGTTTATGTGTATTATGTGCTGCTTGGGATTTTATTACAAGTTCTCGTTACATACAAAAATGTACCGGGTATGCTGTTTATTTATTGGACAAAATACAAGTTTAGCTAGTAGAGTTCTCAAATTTTGCTCAATGGTTTTAAAAAATGTGATTTAACAAGGATTAAGAGTGTCATTTAATGAGAAATGACAAGTAGATGAATAGAATTAAAAGAAATAAGTACTGTATAACACTCGCAAGGCATCTAATCAATTTATTTTTTTTAAACTCACAAATTAAATGCAAAAGCAATATTAAATTTCATAATAGTTAGCAAACTTTTGTTTTAATACCTAGTGAAGGTACATAATATAGTATGTCTTTTCTTTCATTAATACAGTTATGTAATAGATCATGCTGTAAAAGTTAGTAAACAGTAGAACTAATTAATAACTTTTATAATAATAATTTGGTTAGGGGCAAATTTGGATTACGGAACTAATTTGCGTCGTATATTGATCGCTTTTTTTTTTGTTACAAAATATTTCCGCGTTCAATGCTTTAACATAGCCTAATGAGTAATGAAGCACTTTTGGACTAATTAACTGGCAGCGACGTGTTAACTGGGGTTGACTATATCATTAGAATAATTGAACGGATCGACCGACTTTCCATTATCGAAATAAAAAGAGAAGTCAGGCGAACAGGTGACCGAGTTAAGTGAGTGGTTGGCCGAGGAAAGTGGATAAATCTTTGTGGCAAGTGGAAAAGTGGATGGATTAATCCGACTGAACTGCGTATAACAAAAATTTCAATTAATTGGAGTGATGGAAAATAAATGGCACCGTAGGGGTTCGTAATGGTCATCCAAGGGCGACACATGTTATTAATGGACGTTGGAATATTTTTTAAAACTACTAACTTAGGGCTAACTTAAAACTAGGGCAATAGAATCTCTTTGTGGGGGCCGAATAATGGTTATTTTAATTACTTGGGAGTTGTTTAAATGATTTTAGGTGGTTTTGTTTTATGATTTCCGAATTAGCATTACATATACTGTACAACGAACGACATTAATTTTACCGATTTTTTTTTTTTGTCCAATGGGCGCAATGCAATAACTTGCTATTAATATTATCTTCATTTACGCAATCGAATAATGTAGCTTTCACTTTCAGTACAAAAGTTTGCCGCCAATAAAAGATAAAGAAAAGTAGTAATTGCTTTTGAAACAGAACGTAGATATGAAACATAATTTGGAAAAGTGCCACAACTCAAAAACTGATGTTTTGTTTTTTTTATATTTTTTTATGAAAGGGTAATCGATATTCTCCGTCATAACAGACCCTGCTTTGGAAAAATACAAACATCGAATGTGCTTTTATATAGTTTTTACTTATATAGTGTCCGTAAAGATAAAGTATAGTTTTGAAAAATTAATAACTATGTCAATTTTTAAAGAAAATCGATTTTTTTTAAATATTTATTTTCAGTAACATCTCCCCTTTAATTGTGAAAAATAACATCTGGCATGTGA
>JAQGAZ010002236.1:0-19481 GCA_034692225.1 Polydesmus complanatus
TTTTAAAATTGATTAAAAAAATAATTGATAGAAAAATTGACAAAAAAATTAAAAATAAAAAAATTGATAAAAAAAAAAAGAATAAAATAAAATAAAAAGTATAACTTTTCTCGCACGTAACTTTGCTACACATCCCCTTTTTTTTATTTTAGAAATTCAATTACGCGCAAGGAAAAGTGTTAAGTGGAACAAGTAACATCAATGGGATGTTATATGTGAGAGGCAATAGCCATAATTTTGACAGTTGGGCTGAATTAGGACTGAGTGATTGGAACTACGATAAAGTTCTGCCTTATTTTTTAAAAGTTGAAGTAAATATCATTCCTGAACTCTTGAATGATAGTATATACATGTTCTTTTTAATTAAAAATACATTCATTTTGAATAACGTACAGTAATTCGTAATGACAATATTACGCTTCATCTTTAATATTCAGATTTATAAAGTACTAATTAAACTTTTTTTTTTTAAATTGTGAAAAAAAAAACTGCGTTACAATGCAACTTGAAAGTGTAGTACTGTAGGCTACATTGTACTGTATTCATTTTTAACCTTGAAAACGCATATTTTTTATTGTACCGGTATTGGTTTTTTGTTATAAAAAAAATATGAATACCGGCACTGGCTTCACTCCCAAAATGTAAAAATTTATTTTTCAAATAATAGGGTTATATAATTTTGTTTTAAATTGCTTTTATAAAACGATAACGTGCAAATGTAGGCAAACATTAAATAAATGTCAAAGTAAACAAAAATAACATTTTCAAAATTGATTTTATAAAATCAATCTTATAACGTTTTAGCGTAACTTAGCAACAGTAGACTGTAATTATTGTAATTTAATAAAAATCAATTTAAAGAATCATAACATGACCGAGGTCAAACGCAAAACAACTGATAACAACATAAAAATGAAGATGTTTGGGAAGAAAAACAATAATAACTTCGCAAAATTAAATTGATCAAAAAAAAAAAAAAAATTAAAAACTAGAAAAATATTTTCAATATTAAATTATACGCATCGATGTAAAGATATTTTACTACTATACAGTTAACATCTTATATTTCTAATAGCAAAAAATTATTAAAAATAAATCGCCTTCTATTAAAAAGTATTTATCAATACTATTTGATATACACTGTAGCCTATGATAAATGGATAACGAACAAAAATAAAATAATTCCCACGTATTATTCCTAAGCCCTAATTATAATTTTCATATCAACTGTTTGGGCAAATTTTAACAGGTTTGCAGTCAGCATTCAAGTTATATTATACCATCATTGACAAGTGACGCATTTGTGACGAACATTCAGCACATGAATAAGCATCGAAAAAACAACACTATATAACCGGTATTCCTGTAAAGCAAACAAAAATAAATTATTTCCTACTCATTATCAATTCTGTTATAATGCTGCCAACTTGATATAAGCTTTATTATTTTTTATTTAGTAATGATTTATCATTTCTAACGGTAGCGTTAAAAAAATTAGTTATAAGCATGAAATTATTTCATATTTTTACTTTCTTACTGATAATTTCGTTCAGCGTGGCTCAAATTCAGGTTAATTTATCACAGCCTCAACATGTAGTGTTCGATTATATCATCGGTAAATTTTTAATTTTTAAAACCAAAATTTAATTATGAGAATAAAAATTATTTATCGATGTTATAGTGGGTGGAGGTTCTGGAGGTTCAACATTGGCTGGTCGGTTAAGTGAGAATGCCAACTTCAATGTTTTACTAATCGAGGCTGGTGGTTATCCCGGATGGTCGAGTTATGTGCCAGGACTCTTTTTATTCCAGAGCATCGGATCCGCCACTTGGCAATATCCGATCGAGCCTCAGACTGCATGTTTTACCTCATTCCCAGGACAAGTAAGTTCAGTAACAAATTAAATAAATACAGTGTATTTATCCTAATCAATTTGTCGTTTAAAAAACAAACAAACACAGAAATTTAATTACGCCCAAGGTAAAGTTCTGGGTGGAACGAGTACTATCAATGGGATGATATATGCCAGAGGAAATAGTTACAATTTTGATGACTGGGCCTCATTAGGACTGAACGATTGGAGCTTCAAAAATGTTCTACCTTATTTTCTGAAGTCGGAAGGAAACACAATTCCAGAGCTAATGAATGATAGTAGTTGCAATTTTTATGTAACGCTTTTTAACGCTAAATTACTGTAATATATTAAGGTTACGAAGGTTCTCTTAAAATCTCGCTATTTTAAAAATTTTGAAAGAATAATTTTAATACAGAACTGGCATCTTAAAATATTTAATCAAATTATATTAAAAAAAATTATTGTTTAGCAACCTACCACAATTCATCCGGTCCTCTCACCGTTTCAAGTCCACGTTATACAACTTCGTCTTTAAATAATTTCATACAAGGAGCCCAACAAAACGGTCTCCCCATAACCGATTACAACGGACCAAATCCATCAGGTTACATTAAATAGCTTCTTTTTTTTATAAATATTTTTATTATGGTAATCATTTTACAGGTGTTTCACCACTTGCTTTTACCACCAGGAATGGGAGTCGATGCAGTTCTTATGTAGCATTTATCGATACCTATCCAATCAAAAGCAATTTATATATAGCAACTTACGCCACTGTCACCAAAGTAAATAATATTTAAAATGCTTTTGATACAGAGCTTATATCTACCCCATAATAATTTGTTGTAATACCTAAACAAGACTTTCGTATCAGCATCATAAAATCCAAAATTTGCATTTTTTAAACAATATTTTTAGGTCTTAATTGAACAAAATACTACGGTTGGTGTTCAAGTATTAATAAATGGACAATTAGCCACAGTTAATGCTTCTAAAGAAGTGATTGTAAGTGCCGGAAGTTTAGCTTCTCCTAAAATTTTAATGCATTCTGGGATTGGACCAAAAGAACAATTACAACAATTTAACGTAATTGCTGTATTCTAACTCTGATCCTTAAAAACAAGCTAACCTGTTAAATGAAAATGCAGATCCCTGTGCTAGTGGATTTACCGGGTGTCGGAGGAAATTTACAAGACCATATTGGAGTTCTCTCATTAATATGGAAAGTGAATTGTTCCAATTGCGTATTTGATCTTCTCGGGTCACTTTCACTAAGCAGTATCTTTAATTACACCTTTTTCAAGCAGGGTAAATTCTATTTTGTGTCATCCAATTGTATTTATTTTAGATAATGTTTAGACTTTAATGTTTAAGGGCACATTTTGAAATATTATAATAAAATTTGAACGATTATGTAGGACCACTTGCCGCCACACCTGGAGCTGAAGGAGGGGTATTTACATCCACCAATCAAAGCAATCCCGCGCCAAATCTTCAAATAATTTTTACCTCATATTCATTTGTTAATGTGGCATCAATTCAGTCAACGTTTACTGGAATTAATCTGGATGTAAGTGAACCATCAATGTTTCAATGGTCACATTTATTAATTTTTGTTTTTAGGTTTTGAATCAATACTATGAACCATTCCACAATCTTTCAAACACTTTTATCATATTTCCTTACGTTGTTCAACCAAAGAGTGTAGGCTACGTTCGTTTAAACAGCAGCGATCCTACCGCTTACCCTACTGTTAATTTCAACTACTTGACTGACCAACGAGATGTCGATGTATTGATCGCAGGCACGCTCATTCGACATGGCTTTAAATTTAATTGAATTAATTTTTTTTATATATACAAATTTAGGTGCAAAATTGTCCAAATTGATTGGTGATTCTGAGGCTTTCAAGTCCATCGGAGCTCAGTTCATTCCCACCGCGTATCCCGGATGTGAATCTTTCAAATTATATTCGGACGAGTACTGGAACTGCACGGTTCGGGGCATGAATTATTTGTTGTATCATCCGGCAGGCACGTGTAAGATGGGTCTATCCACCGACCCGATGGCGGTTGTAGACTCCCAACTCAGAGTTTTCGGAGTCAAAAATCTAAGAGTGGTCGATGCTTCGATTATGCCTATCGTAACCTCCGGAAATACAAACGCCCCGGTTATAATGATTGCCGAAAAAGCTGCGGATTTAATTATGAATTCAACTTAAACGAGCGGTTGACATTTCAAACTTAAAAGGGCTTAAATAAAACTTTCTCTTAGAAACATTCGGATTTCAGAAAAAAAAATTGACACGTTATTTTGAAATGTCATAGTCAATAATTATATTTACTGCAACAGATTTAGTGCACCACATAAAAGTTTAAAATTATGTTAAAAATGCATTTGCGAATGTGTAATGGAAAAAATTTGAATGTAGCTCTGTACTGTATTAGTTTACTCCACAAACCTCGTTAGATAACTCGCACTAATAGAAAGCAATTAATCGATCAAAACTTATCAAAACACTGCACGTAAATGTTTTGAATGCAAAATTTTATGAAAAAAAATTAGTAAATAAAAACTTTGCACTTTCATTGTGTTTATTTTAACCTGCTACAGCTCAAATTTACCCGCTATGGTGTTTACATAAAATAATATTTACCGTCCAACCAAGATTTAAATTATAATTGTGATACTTTACTAAATTAATATTTACATTTTTGCTTTTTAAAACCCTTCGAAAGAATAAGGGGTTTGAGGTCAAATTTTATCAAATGAATAACTAAAATGGCAAGTACAGATAACTCAAATGAAAAAATTAATTTAATAATAATTATTCTTAAAACACGACGTACCTTTAATAGAATATTTAATGATGAATTGAAGTGCTAGTAAAACCGATACTCCAGTCCACAAGCCAATAATTCCCCCGATTTCAGATAACACAACGGCCAACTACACAAACAATTACAATTAACTATACTTTTCTTGAAAAATAATTTTTCTGATAATAAGCGATCGTTTCTATACATTGTTCAAAGGTTTCTCCTTAACTAAAATCGACTTTTTAACTTTTGGGAGCAACTTAACCCAACTGGACCCTAGGGACACTTTGCTAAAGAATAATTTTTTGGACAATTTTATATTTATAATAATTAATAAATATACAATAATACTATTCGTTATAAACATTCCAAATATCGGTGCGCTGACCTCGGTCAAACTAAAATAAAATTACGTCAATGTTACTCCGTATTAATTAAGAATGTTTCAGAGTATCTACTGTACAACGTCATACCATTTCTCTTTTCCACTGCGTTTTGACATCAAGGTCGTATATAGTTTCTCTAAATTAGACACAATATTTTAAATATTTCCAGCGCCATTTTTAGATAGTCAAACCTGCATGGTAATGGACAAGTACAATTTTCAACAAGAAAACTCATCCAACATTCATAGTCTATATTGCAAAAAAAATAAAAAAAATATTTATCTAAGTACCGTAGGTCTATAAATGTTTTTTAAAAAAAAAAAAAAAATAGCCGTAACTGACCCGTAAAATTTAAATTGTGCAATTCAAACTCGGAAAATTCTCTTCTTCCTTTGTAATTACGCTGAAAGTTATAAGAACATTGAGTTGTGCTTAGATTGAATAAACAGGATGTTTCACATTCCTATTTTAAAATAATGAATATCTTAATTTAACGTTAAAAATATTTAAATTAATTCGAATACATGTTTAGTGTACAAATATTGCGTTTCATGAGTGTGAAATAAATTCAGCCACTGATATTCCGGTAACAGTGGAGAAACGCAATTGCTGGAGTATGGAGCGGGTAAACGCTCCTTAATAGTCTAACATAGACTGAAATAAATAACATAAATATAAACATAAGTTAAACCTTACCGGAGTAAATTCAATGGTTATATTTTGGTTTGGTTTGATAACTATAGCCTTTCTTAGCGGTTGTGTGTTAGGGGAAGTTCCCTTTGGATGAATGAACACGTACATATCAGTGGAATAAGCCAGTTCCAACTCTAACGGCTTCGTGTAAGCCAGTTCTAAGGTTAATTCTGAAAAATATTTACAAATTAACAAAGCAAACGATTGTAACATTAGTAATTACTAAAACCCTTCGGATTCAATTGGTCTCGATGTTCATCGTTCAATAAACCAGGATTTATTGTAGCGCAATTGCCCAAATCTCCTATTGGCATCTCTAGCACGTTGCTAAAAACAATATTAGTACAACAATATAAAAAACAAACATTAGTGTAATCTTATTGGCTCGATATTAAAAAAACTATTAATAAAAATCTTTATTACTTGCATTGAATAGTTTCATTTCCCAAATCGTATTTACAACCTTTAATATAGTCGTGCAGATTTGGTCCAAGTTGCAGACGAACATCGGTTGGCAATAGTACCATAAATACCGTAAAAATGTCAATTATTTCTGTAACAAAAATTGTGATTCATAACTTTTCATAACGTATCTTTTTTTTTTTTTTTAATTTTACGCCAAATAAATTCGACATGTAAAAGTTCTTCAAATTTTTCTTTAGCAATATTTGTTTCGTTGGCATTTATTTGTTTGAGCATATTGTTGGAACACACGGTTACTGATGGAAATTCCACATAATTTAATTTTTCAACCTGATTCTCAATTTTTAATCTAAATTAAAATATGGAAATACAAATCTTAGCTTCTAAGGAAAATAATAATCTGTTATACGGTTGTGTTTTATACTTTAAATATGATTCAAAAATCCAGTACGATTGAATAAAAGTTTTAAAGACTGCAATGAGAAGTATCACAATCCAAATAATTCTTTTCAAAATCGATAAAACTTTGACTTTTTCTGTAAAAAAAAAATGAAAAAAATGTTTTAGATTTTTTGCAAGGATTAAAATTAATTAGCAATACTTTTTTATTTTAACAAATTTAATTTGACATTTATACCAATACTGTAATGCCATTGAGGTATTATTAAATAATTAAAAGTTTATAATATAAATTAAGAGCTTAAATACCGTTTTCTTACCGTTTAATACTTTCAATATTTTTGAGTTTTTCTGTTTACTATTATCAAAGCAAATACATTTACTTAATTCCAAATATAAGAGAGTCTAATACATTATAATAAAACTCACTTGAAAATATTTTTTATGTATTGACATCGGTCAAAAATAAGCTCGCAAATGGCCAAAATAGACCATCCAGCGTATAAACCCATAATTCCTCCAACTTGACTTAAAATCAATTCTTCCTATCACAAAAAATTGTTTAAATATTTTACAAGATTATTATGATGCAAAGTACTGTATTACATACATTGCATATTGGAGTCATATAATGAATAGGCACTTGATAGTCTGCTATTTCTAAGCGAAGCGAGTATCCCACTATAGTTCTTCTACAACACATAATAATTAAACTATGCTGATTAAAACGTAATGTAATTTAAAATTATAACTTAATAACAATGAAGGCCTACTTGGTTTCTTTATTATTTTCTACGAGGGGCTTACTGATGAGAGTTAAATTCACATGATGACAAAGTTTTGCCTCCTGTGAAATTAATTTTATTAATTAAAAATATTAAATCAACGTAATTATGGAAATGTCTTTATTAATCACGTAAAAATTATATTTGTCAACCACATCTTCAAGCGGAAATCTAATAAATTCTTCTATTTTAAATGTTGAGAAGCTAAAATTCAAATAAGATCGATTAATATAACAAATGTACATAATATTCAAGATAAATCGTCCTCACGTGCATGGAATTCGACAATGGCACATTTCATCTAATGCTTCTTTTGGAATTTTTCGACATTCTAATAATTGTAAAACGACACTCAACAAGCACATCAAACTGGTAAATGTTAAGTATTTTACCTCTGCAAACCGGTAAATTCAAAGGTGCGTACAAGTGGGGCAATTGGCATTTACAATATTCTACAGTCAAATTTTGGAGGCAAGAAGCAGCGCAGGCCTACAGTATAAAACCCAAAAATACTAAAATAAGCATTTGAAATGTTAATAACAACAATAATTACTGATACAAAATGTTTTTAGAAGCTAGTTTGCTTTTAACTTAGTTTTAAACTCAACAATTATTTAAAAAAAATACTTGTCAAAAAAGGTTTTAAGTTTACATATTATATCATCCCGAACTCTTTTAAATATTTCCTCAAAAAACAAAAAGAATTTTAATTTTTTTTTTAGGATTAAGAGATCTATTGCATTGTGCCAAAAAAAATGTTTTTATTTTTGAAAATCCACGTGTTACCACGTGAAGCACGTCGATTCTTACCTTCCATTGCCATTACTAAAATTAGTAAAATCCCATTTTACAGAAGATTTGCATTTAAATAGTGGCATTAAATTGAATCAATATAGAATAAACATTTGAACATGCAACGATGTTCCCAAATGATGTTCCCAAAAACGCGAACCCCCAAAAGTGCGGGATCTGTGACATAATTATAATATCTTCTACTCTTGTTAATCCGGCTCTGCATTTAATTAATAATAATTATTGTTAACATTTGATTATTCGACATTAACAATAATTCACAGCGTGGTGACACTCAAGTGACAGCCTGTTTGTGTCAAAAATAGTACAAAAGAGCGACGTGCTTTTAAAGGGAAATTGAGGGTGAGGTGGTTTAAATTGCTATTGCTGTACCTCAAGCGAATAAACAAAATCACGACTTGATTTTCTTCCTCCTTGAAGCCATTCCTGTTTAACTCTAGATTTTCTGGGTTCACAGTTTCTTTCATATACATAACTATTCTGAAATATAACAAAATAAAATTACGTTAACTGCCCCATAGTTTACCCTCTGAATCGACAATAATTAAAAAGCAAAATGACTACTAACCTTATTCAAACTCAAAACAATGTCGCTGATGTTTGTTACTTTGATGATATTTCTTGGGTCAAAAATTGGTTCCGTATATTTTTCGTGAACCACAACAATTTGGTTTTGCCACGGCATATCCGGTTGTACGGTGGGCAGACCGTTCCGAGACTCCAAGATAAGGTTTGTTATCAACATTCCTGTTTGAAATCTCTAATCGTTAGCATACATAGATTAAGGTTAATATAACGGGCATGTAGATGTTACCTTTTGCTGGTCCTCCTAGTTCATCATATTCCATCGGCAATAAACCATTCAAATTTTCAAAATCCAGATCCAATGTCAAGCAATTTCCATAATACAAATTATTAAACTCGATCCATTGAAAGTCAAAAGATTCAATACTGAAATAATTATAAACCATTGATTGGTTATAAATCACGTAAAAATGATAACAATAATTACTAAACATCTCGCGTTCCCGTGTTCCACGCAACATGCATCTTATAGTGAGGCAATCGCGAATAAAAAAACCTCTCATCTTCATCAAATTGTGAAAATATACTTAAAACTTCCATTTCATTTTTCTGTGACCAAAAACAGTAATCGATTACTTTACAAATGTAAATGAAGGATATATTAAATAAGTAAATACTACCTTCGTTAAAATTGCAGTATCTGTTATGTTAAATCTATCATTGTCACTAGAATAAGAAATAATACCGGTAAGTGGAAATAACTGTAGGGATACTGAACATCAATTTATTAGTTATATCTTTACGTGTAAGTAATCATAGAAAGTGAAGCATGTTCACCATCAAAAGCATCAAACAAACTATCTAAATTAAATTTCTGAATTGTAAATTTAACGCATTTTAGTTCCTCAATTGCTTTTTCATTATATTATCAAGAATTCATACGAGAGCCACGACTGATTGATAGTTGAACTCAGTTTCATTTCTTCTGATCGGTATATTGGAGCAAACAGTGACTGACGGCAAAGGAAATGGATCTTGCAGTTCTTTTTCCATTGTTTCAATGTTTGGGCATCTACGATATTATTAATAAAACAAATTAACGCTCAAAATTTATGTTTTTTTTTTTAAAAAAAATTGACAATGGCAATTAGTCCGTATTTTATATTACCTAATAAAGGTCTCAATCAGAAAACCAAAATGTGCGGCAAATAAGAAAAATAAAATTACATTCAAAGCTCCGACAATTATACTAAGCTTCATTTTTAATACTGTACTGCAGCCTACTCAATTTTTTATTTCTGAATGCCTTGATTTTTGTTTTTTCAATTTTTAAAATATTAAATGTATTTTCACGTGACTTTGGCAACGCATGTAATAATAAATTTATTTTTTTAAATATTAATGCTAGCTGCAAAGGAATAAAAAATTAATATAGTGATTTTATTAATTTTTTATTAAAAACAACTAAAATAAATAATGAAATCACTATACAGGTAATGATGCATTTAGCAAAACATTTTTTACAGAAACTATTAGACTTAAATAAAAAAAAAAAAAAACAATTTATTCATTTATATTGTAAATGATTCTAAATTTTAAAAAAAACAAATATTTTTAATGAATTAAAATGTAAAATAAATATCTCAAATTCTTCTATTTCAGGTTCTATTTAATCGATTGAGTAGTTATATCATTAAACAAAAAAGCTGTCAAAACGTTTGCGAACCTACATGTACCTTCTAAAAAATTTCCTGTGTTAATATTGTGTTATTATATATTATTATATACGGTACTCGAATAATTATATTATCTTTCGTTAGGGTCCTTTTTATTTCAGTCATCCCTGTATTATTCTCGTTACACATTTTTGTATTTGCGTCGATTTTTAACTCAATATCTTAACTTTCGTTATCATGACAACATCAAACTCTATTCTTTAAACGTTAAAATGATAAATAATTAAATTACTCCGAGTTATTTTGCACGGCGCAGCGTGAAAATAACAAATAAAAATAAAAAAAACGCCCACGCATTATTTATCATATATTCCACGCCACCTGCATAGGCTACATTCTACCTTTTGATGCCATGTCGTTTCGTCACCAAACAAATTATCCAAATTAAATTTCTGAACTGTAAATTTTATTTTTTATATTTTATACTCCAATCCACGATATTTTAATAGTTCAACTCAGTTTCATTTCTTCTGATCAACAAAAAATTATTTATCATTAATTTGATACGTGTTAGAATAATTATTATATCATAAAATTCAGCGCGAGAATAACAAACAAAAATAAAATTGCTCCCACATACTGTATTATTTATTATATAAACCTGACCACCTGAATACATAATTTCTAACCATTTCTATTCGCTAAATGCAAAATAAATTGTATTTTATTTATTCTTTTAGTCGCCTTGAGCCAGATGAGAGCGAGGGCAGAATAAAATTAATAGAAAATGATAAGAAAATGAAATGCAATCCTCAAGAACAACAATTCTGTTAGCGGGGTTTCGAATATTGGATATTAAAGTTTTGACAAAAATTCTACCGTAAAAAAAATTATGGCAGTTGATTCTTTTATAAATTAAGCACTAATTTTATCATTAGTTACGGGATACGTGTTTGACTCGGATCTACATGCCTCCGGAACTGAGTTCCACATTACTCTAGTTTATTTCAGTTCTAATTAATTTATACGTTGACTGACACGTGATGCGTGGGAGACAAACATCCAGCACTAGTATCAACATCGATGGAATAATAATTGTATTAAAGCGGAGAATAATAATGATAATAATAAAAAGAATACATTATCTACCACGTATTAAATCCATCCATACACTTTTCGACATAATGATAACGCTGCAAAATTTATATGGAGTAATGCTTGCTTTATCATTCCTAACGGTAGCTTTAAGAAAAAAAAGTTAAGCATGAGGCTATATCAAATTTTAACTTTCTTAACGATAATTTCGCTCAGTGTGGGTCAAATTCCGGTTAATTTATCCCAGTCTCAAGCTGCGGTGTTCGATTTCATAATAGGCAAGTTTTTATATTCAAAACCTAAATTTAATTTTTAGTATCATATTTATTGACGTTAGTGGGTGGAGGTGCTAGCGGTGCAACATTGGCTGGTCGGTTAAGTGAGAATGCCAACTTCAATGTTTTACTAATCGAGGCTGGTAGTTATCCCGGATGGTCGAGTTATGTGCCGGGACTCTTCTTATTCCAGAGTTTCGGTTCCTCAAATTGGAAATATCCGATCGAGCCTCAGACTGCATGTTTTACCTCATTTCCAGGGCAAGTAAGTTGAATAACAAATTAAAATTATACAATCTTCTTAATAGATATGTCTTTGAAAAACAGAGATTTAACTACGTGCAAGGAAAAGTTCTAGGTGGAACGAGTACCATCAATGGGATGATATATGCCAGAGGAAATCGTTACAATTTTGACGACTGGGCCAAATTAGGACTGATCGATTGGAGCTTCGAAAATGTTCTACCATTTTTTCTGAAGTCGGAAGGAAACACAATTCCAGAGCTAATGAATGATAGTAATTCTATTTCTAAGTACCGTTGTATAAGGCTAAATAACTTAAGCAATGACTATGATTTAATGGAATGTAGGCTAAGTTTTATTTTTTTAAATAGGTAAACGTATTTTAAATTATACAAATTTTCATAATCATTATATAATTTGAAATATTTCCAGTACATTTATGGTTGTAGCAGATTGTATCAGGTTGAAACTATGACAAGTTTTCAATAATCGCAATATTTTTTTTAAAAAAAAATAAAACTTTAACATTTTATTGTATTAAACTTTTTTAACAATTTAATTTAAAAAAAATTATTATTTAGCTAGTTACCATAATTCATTCGGTCCTCTCACAATTTCAAGCCCACGATATCTACCTTCAGCTTTAAATAATTTTATCCAAGGAGCCCAACAAAACAACCTTCCCATAACCGATTACAACGGACCAAATCCATCCGGTTATAGTTACTTGAAATAACTTTCATTTGTTTATATATTTTTTAATTAATTTTACAGGTGTTTCACCGCTCCAGTTCAGCACGAGAAATGGGAGTCGATGCAGTTCTTATGTAGCATTCATCGATACTTATCCAGTCAAAAACAATCTATATTTAGCAACTGACGCCACTGTTATCAAAGTAAAGACTTCATTTGCAAGATTTTA
The DNA here is from genome assembly GCA_034692225.1 of Polydesmus complanatus. Lineage (NCBI taxonomy): Eukaryota > Metazoa > Arthropoda > Diplopoda > Polydesmida > Polydesmidae > Polydesmus > Polydesmus complanatus. The sequence continues at coordinate 12,911 of JAQGAZ010002236.1, forward strand.
AAATGTTTTTAGCACTGGTATATATTTAAAAAAATCTTAGATTATAATTATTATTATAGAGCACTTACAATTATAGACTATAATTTCAATATTACCAAAGTAATATTTTTTTTAAAACAATACTTCTAGGTGTTAATTGAACAAAATACTGCGGTTGGTGTACAAGTATTAATAAATGGACAATTAGTCACAGTTAATGCATCAAAAGAAGTGATTTTAAGTGCAGGGAGTTTAGCTTCTCCTAAAATTTTGATGCATTCTGGGATTGGACCAAAAGAACAATTACAACAATTTAACGTAACAATTCTAGCTCTGACTTTCAAAAACAGATTAACCCATTAAATGAAAATGTAGATCCCTGTTCTAGGGGATTTACCAGGTGTTGGAGAGAATTTACAAGACCATATCGGAATTCTCTCATTAATATGGAAAGTGAACTGCTCCAGATGCGTATTTGACCTTCTCGGGTCATTTTCATTGAGTAGCATTTTCAATTACACCTTTTTCAAGCAAGGTAAATACTATTTTGTATCATTAAATTTTATTTATCCATAGATCACTTTTTTAAAGATTTTAAGGTTGAAATTCTACAAAGCCAATTAAATTTCAAAATACAAATATATTTAAGCAAATTGTAATATTATTTCACGTATTTTTCTTTAAAGTTAAAAATATCACTAAGTTTAGGACCCCTGGCCGCCGCCCCTGGTATTGAAGGAGTGATACTTACATCAACCAATCAAAGCAATCCTGCGCCAAATCTTCAGCTAATGTTTTCCTCATATTCATTTGTTAATGTGGCTCTAATTCAGTCCTTTTTTACTGGAATTAATTTGGATGTAAGCGAACCATCAATGTTTCAATGGTCACATATTTTATTATTTTTTTTATAGATTTTGAACCAATATTATGAACCGTTCCACAACCTTTCAAACACTTTTATTATAATTCCGTGCGCGATTCAACCAAAAAGCGTAGGTTATGTCCGTTTAAAGAGCAGCGATCCTACGGCTTATCCTATTGTTAATTTCAACTACCTCGCTGACCAAAGAGATGCCGATGTGTTGATCGCGGGTACGCTCATTTGGACATAAATTCAATTTTAATTTAAATAATTCATTGCTATTAATGAGTACAGGCGCAAAACTGGCAAAATCAATTGGTGATTCTGAGGCTTTCAAGTCCCTCGGAGCTCAGTTCATTCCCACCGCGTATCCCGGATGTGAATCTTTCAAACTTTATTCGGACGAGTACTGGAACTGTACGGTTCGAGGCATGAATTATTTGTTTTATCATCCGGCAGGCACGTGTAAGATGGGTCTTTCCGCCGACCCGATGGCGGTTGTCGACTCACGACTCAGAGTTTTCGGAGTCAAAAATCTCAGAGTGGTCGATGCTTCAATTATGCCTATCATAACCTCGGGAAATACAAACGCCAATAAAATTATGATTGCAGAAAAAGCTGCAGATTATATTATGGACTCAGTTTATTCAAGTAACTAATATTATTTCTAATTTAAAAGAGCTCAAGAAAAAGTTTTTCTTTTTTTTAGAAACAGTCGCATTTTTTTGTTTATTTTTTCATTTTCAATTACATGTATTAATTCCATAAAAATTCAAAACGTCACGGTCAATAACTTTGTTTAATGCAACATACAGTAATATTATTCCGAGTATAATACAACACATAAAAATTATAAAGGGGTCAGGGTTCAATATTCATTCGTAAATTTGAAGTCGAATTACAAAAATGTTTTCTAATGTAAGTCAAATTAATTCGGTGCAATGTTTAAATTACCGTGCTTTAACCATTTAGTTTAAAGCATTACCCAAAATTAATTGTTTAAATCTACTAATTCGTTTATTAATTTTAATGACATTATCAAAAACTTAAAAATGTTTGAAACATCACAACGAAATCATCTTTTATTTCTTTATTACTTTCGTTGGTTAAATAGTCGTACAATATAGAAAACAGCTCTATTAATTTATTATTACTCGTAGTTTTAGAAATTATTGTTTTGCAAATGCAAGTTAAACGTGCTTAAAAAAATATTTAATTAAAAACAATGTTTTTAATATATCAATTAACAATAATTGTGATTATCATGGCATTGGCATTTGAAATAATATTATATAATCTAATTTAATTGCGATAAAATCAAGTCGGAAGCTTTTTCGGCTATCATCATAGTGGGAGCATTGGTGTGGGCGTTGGGTATTAGGGGCATGACCGAAGCATCGACCACTCGAAGATTTTGCACTCCAAACACTTTGAGCTCCGAATCGACCACAGCCATTGAATCGTTCGCCAGACCCATTTTACAAGTACCGACCGGATGAAAGATGATAAGAGTCATGCTACGCACGGTGCAATTCCAATAGTCGTCGGAGTAGAGCTTATAAGATTCGCATCCTGGGTAAACGGAAGGAATGAATTGGGCTCCGAGTGCCTTAAAAGCAGCCGAGTCACCAATTAACTTGGCCGCTTTAACGCCTACATAAACAAATATTATTTTCAATTTTCATAGCCTGTTTTAGAAGCTTAGATAATAAAATTATAAACCTTCAATTAATGTTAAAACATCTTCTTTTTGTTGAAGAAAATTTGGGTTTACAATAGAATTGACTGTCGGATCGCTGCTGCCAATTCGAACATAACCTTTGCTTTTAGGTTGAACAATCCAAGAAGCGATGGTAAACGTTGAAGTAGCATTTGTAAACGGGGCGAAATATTGTTCTACGACCTACCGAAGGCGTTTAAATTACTTTAATTTTTTTTTTTTTTTTAAATAAATTTTACTTTAAGTGATATTCCTGTTAAATTGGTTAAACCTGCTGGGCTGCTAGTAATGGAATTAGAAAAAAACAAATCCTCAATATCGGGAATACCATTTACGCCGTGTTTAGTTACAGTGAATGCCACTCCTTCGACTCCAGCGGGCGATGAAAGAGGACCTAACGCAGTTAACTTTGGTTAATAAGTCGTTTATGTACCTCTGGAAAAACGAACCTGTTTTATTTGCAAAATACTGAGCTTGATTTTTATTAGAAAACGACTGATTGAGGTTATCGGTGCAGTCAGTGCAATTAACTTTCCAAACGAGAGCATTGCAACCGATGTGATCCTGAAGGTTTTCCCCCACTCCCTCCAAGTTCACGAGAACCGAAATCTAATTAACAGCCACAAAACTAAATTGAATTTTATGTACTGTATTAAGTGAAACGAGATTTGATTACGTTAAATTGTTGCAGTTGACTCTTTGGTCCAATCCCCGAATGCATTAGTATTTTAGGAGATGCAAACGCACCCGCGCTTAAAATAACTTCTCTCGTCGCGTTAGCTCGAATTAATTTAACGTCAATTAATATTTCAACACCATTTGCCGTAATATTGTCAAACAAAATCTTTGTCAGATAAAAAAAAAAAATTAATAATGCACTTTTAAATCCTCACTTCAATTGTTTGTTGTTATACCTTAGTGGCAATGGAATTGATGGAAATAAACAAATTTGATTTCACATTGGTAGTGTTGATAAATGCTACGTAGGCGCTGCATCTGCTTCCATTTCTCATAGTAAATGCAATTGGAGAAGCACCTAAAATATGCCATTAATTCAATTTTTTAAGAGCATTTCTAATTGGCACCTGTTTGATTCGCAGCGTTGTAATCGGTTTCCTTTAAACCGTTTTCTTCAGCTGCCAGCAAAAATGTATTCATAGAAGAAGTTCGATAGGGTGAATGCGAAACTGTGAGCGGGCCAGACGTGTTATGATATTTAGCTTAGATAAAACATTTATTTTTTTTAAAAGATCAACAAATAAAACGCTATTGATCGATATAACATGATTTTTACTGTCATTCATTTGTCCGGGAATTGTGTTTCCTTCCATTCTTAAAAAATAAGGCAAAACCTTTTCGTAACTCCATTCGCTTAAACCCAATTTTGCCCAGTTGTTAAAAATCCCCTTATTACCTCTGGAATAAACCATTACATTAATGGTACTTCCACCTCCTAAAACTTTGGCTTGGGGATAGTAAAATTGCTAAAATTTCATTAACAACATTTTTATAATTTATCCTTAGGCCTAGTTATTAAATCGATCGCAATACTTGATTAGGAAAGGAATTAAAGCAGGCTGATTGAGGTTCTACTTGATACAACCAAGCTGTGTCGGGATTAATCCCGTTCCAAATGTAACCCGGTATATACGATTGTGCCGATGGATAACCACCGGCTTCAATTAATAAAACATTTAATTGAGGCTGATCGCTCAACCGACTGGCAACCAGCGAACCAGCCGATCCACCGCCGACTAAACCATAATTATTGTATTACAAATCAAATTAAATTAAATTCAACTTACTAATAATATAATCAAATGTCGTAGTTTGAATTTTCTCCGCTGTAATTTCAACTTGCGCGACGATGAAAGAACATTTTGCGAGAATATTGATAAAAATACTAAATAATATCATTATTACCGACAGTGGTTATTGTTTAGTTCTTTATTAATTGGTACTAACTTTTCAATATGATTTTAACTAAATGACAAAGCACGTGGAATGTCAAGAACACGCACTGCAATTTGAAAAACAAATGCAATTATAACATATGGTAGTATAAATAAAAAGCCCCAAAATGCATACGTGCGACATTATACAGTAATTAAATTTTCGACCAAATGCGCGGTTTTTAATAAGCGTTGACCTACGTTCAGCTTTAATTCCGAGCCAGCAGTAGGTTCAACAAATTTAATTTGTACACCCATCCCTCGATATACGGCCATGATCGGGACCGGAAAAGTAGGCCGTATATCGAAATGCCGTATAACGAAACATTTTTCCCCATAGAAACCCATGTTAAATTAAATAATCGGTTCCAATTTCAAAAAAACAATTAAAAAAAATTCAAGATTTTTAATGAAAATGAACTTTTTGCATATTATGTCATATAAAACTCCCTTTTCGATTGAACATGACACAAAATCTTAAAAAAACTCACTGGAATCCGAAGTAAATGACAATAAATGACTGATACAACCCTATAATTATGGTACAGTACTATTATTTTTTTTTTTTTTTTACCTTAAATTTTATTACTCCATATTTGTACTTTCTGTTCTTAAAAGTTATAATAAGGGTTGAAATATTTATTGGAAATCATTTAAAAAAAAAAAATTTTTTTTTTTCTTATTTCTTGTAATTTTCGTTCCCGGGTGGCAACCTACACATTTATATAGGCCTACTATACATCTAAAATCACACAAAATCACGCAAAATGTAGTTTTGCGTTTAGTTTTTGCCTGATTTTAAAATATGGACCATTAATTTCAATTTTTTTCGCTTTTAAATTTTTTCTTGGCCGTATATCGAAACTTTTTTGGGCCGTATATCGAAATAGTGCCACAATTCACGAAGGCCGTATAAGCGAAACGCCGTATAACGAGGGGCCGTATAACGAGGGATGGGTGTATTGTATACTAATGACACATGTTTTCCACTACGTATTCGCAAATAAATACAGTATAATGCATTTTTCAAGGTTAGGTCGGCTATTTTTATCAATTTAGAAAATTGCAGAAGTCGAAAATTTCTAATAAAATGTGGGTTATTAAAACGGACAATTAATTTCTTTGGATTTTAACAAATTTGAGATTATTATATTAATGCTGCAATTTACCTATTTTTATTATTATTTATAAGTGGTGAGTTTATTTAATTTTTTTTTTGAGTTCATTTATTTTCAAACAAAACCTTTGTATGAATTAAAAATACATTTTTTGATCCAACCACTGTACTGATTTATATTACCGGTATAATAACCAAGGTTAAAATGGGAATTAATGGAAATAAAAAAATTCGATTTCACTTTCGTTGTATCGACTTTCTATTATATCGGTACCTGTTATTATTCGGTTATACGTTCACGATGAGACAATACTGAAACAAGTGCATTTATTTTGAAAACGTTGTCTACATTCGACAACAATAATCAAAAATACAGTGTAATTACGTCATCAATTTAAATTATTCAAAATCATATCCGAAATTGTTTCAGCGATCATAATTACAGGCGCATTAGTGTTCCCTGCTGTAATATAAGGCATAATGGAAGCATCAAACACTCTTAGCTCCGAATCGCCCACAGCCAGTTGAGTCGTTCGCTAGACCCATTTTACATGTAGCCTACCGACTGGATGAAAGAACAAAAAAGTCATGCTACGCGCGGGGTAAACGGAAGGTATGAACTCCGCTCCTAGAGATTTAAAAGCATCTGAATCGCCAATTAACTTTGCTAATTTTACTCCTGTTTAAAAAAATAATTATTTAATTTAAATGTTGAAAAATTATTTTTATAAAAAAAAAAAAACTTTCTATTAAAACAAGCGCATCTTGACGATTAGTTAGGTATTTAAAATTAATTACGGCATTGTCTGTTGGATCAGTGCTATTTATTCGAACGTAGCCTTTACTTTTTGGTTGAATAATCGGCTCTGGTTTCGTAGTTGGCTCTTACAACTAGGAAGCATTGAAGACACCCTGCATTCAAGTCTACTACGGTGGCT